>NW_020717507.1:0-15605 GCF_900518725.1 Notechis scutatus | reverse complement strand
TCCTTCCTTCCTTCCTTCCTTCCTTCCTTCCTTCCTTCCTTCCTTCCATCCATCCATCCATCCATCCATCCATCCATCCATCCATGGTGGCATAGTGGTTAGAATGCAGCATGGCAGGCTAACTCTGCCCACTGCCAGGAGTTTGATCCAGACCAGCTCAAGGTTGACTCAGCCTTCCATCCTTCTGAGGTGGGTAAAATGAGGACCAAGATTGTTGGGGGGCAATTTGCTAACTCTGTAAACCGCTTAGAGAGGGCTGTAAAGGCATTGCGAAGTGATATATAAAGTCTAAGCGCCATTGCTATTATTGATTAGCTGGTGCTGTTTCTGCTTACTTGGGTATTGGCTGCTCCAGAAGGTTATCTGTTGGTCCTCTCCTGTGCAACCCATTGGTGCCTTTTCTCTTTTTCAGTTGGAAAGATAACCCCGTGTTACCCGAAGGGCTGCTGTATGAAGGCCTTTGCGAAGAACCTCTGGCATATTCTGGGGGCAGTGCGGCTCAGAGCTCCACCCTGCATGCCTTCGATGAGCTGCTTGGTATCCAACATCAGAAAGAAAGTGGTAAGACCTGTCCTTTGCTTGCATTTAGATCCGGCATTTTATACTGAAACTAGGATAAAACACCAGTGGGTTTTTCAAATCTTCCAACTGTTCTGACCCGGCTCCCAAACACAACAAACTCTTTGTAGTTAAATAGATGTTTTCTTTATTAGGAGCTCCACCAGCCCTGGAAAAAAATCCTCTCTCTCTCTCTCTCTCTCTCTCTCTCTCCCTCCCTCCCTCCCCCCCTCCCTCCCTCCCCTCCGGCAAGGAGATGAATAGTTGTCTGCCACATCTATTCATCTCTGCCTCCCTGCCTTTTATCCCCAGAGCTAGGATGCGGCTTCATTAGCAGCAGAACGTCCCAAGGACCAGCCCATAGATTTCCGCTGCTCTCCTCTCCTCTGCCTTCTGTACATCTATGCATCAGGCACTGGACTCAGCTGTTCCTCCTCTTCTTCATCAGCCAACTCCAGACCTGGGGGCTGTTTACTCTCCATCTGAGGGCTGACGGTTAACGCAGGATCCCCCCCTCTCTCTCCCTCCCTCTCTCCCTCTCTCTCTCTCTCTCTCTCTCTCTCTGCCAGCTCCATTCCCTCTTCCCCCTCAAGCTCCCACGCCTCCTCCTCCTCTGATTTGACTGCTGGAGAGGCCGGTGGCTGACAGGCCACAACACCAACCCTGGATGGAGAAACCAGATTTATGACTTCTCAGGATTTCTCAGTGAGAAGAAAGAAGGATTTTCCCCTTTGGGGTCACAGTAGAATTCCTTTTGAGAAAGCCCCATTGGGAATAATTTTCCTCCTGATATCTTCCATTGTGATCGAATGGAAGTGTGGGAAGCCAGGAAGATTGTGAGGGCATTCATACCCCCACCTTGGCCCACCTAGTTAACAAAACAAACATATTCATCCATGAGAATTTCACTGAAATTAATTTTCTCTTGAAGTGGTACTTCTGTATTCAATGTTAATTGTTTCTGGGAGGCACGGTAGGTACTTAAAAACTAAGATAACGTATGTGTGAGGCGAACCTTTACCTTTACTTTAAGAGTCAACAGAATTTGAGAGGGGTTGGACTTAGATTGTTTATGGGAACATAATGACTCTAGGCTGATGACTTGCTTAACTAAGTCCCCTGGTTCTGCCTCTTTTCTCCTACATCAGCAATGTGGGTTAGAAATTATGAGGGATTTAAAAATACTTAAAGGGCTAATTTGTTGAGCAGGTTGACTCAATCATTTCAAATTGCCTTGAATCCCACTTATCCATTCCTTTGGTATCTTTTACCAGCTGGATTTTTGCACAGGATGAGAAAATACATGCCTCCTCATCATCAGGCCTTCATTGAAGAAATCCGATCTGTTCCTCGACTGAAGGATCACGTCTTATCTTCTGCAAACCAAGACCTTCAGTCCACATACAACAAGTGTGTGGCTGCTCTTTCTGAGCTAAGGACCTACCATATCACCTTGGTCACCAAGTACATCGTTATAGCAGCCAAAAAAGCCAAGAACAACATTTCTCAAACCACGAGTCCTCCATCTTTCCTGGAAGTGGTAGGGACTGGGGGTTCACGGGTTCTGAAATTCTTAAAAAGTGTCCGGGACACAACAAAAGAAGCTATGATACAACTCTAAAAGATGGTCTTTTTGGTCAAGTAGAGATCAAAGTCATGATTATGTCATGTCAACATCTCTTGATATCTATGAGTCAGTCAACATCTCTTGATATGTATATAATAGGTGGGAGCAACTCTTCACCCGGACGGTCTAAAAGGTTGGATCATGGACCAATCTTTGTTAATCTGAGACATTTCTTTGCTCCTCCAAGCAACTTCATCAGTCAGAGCTAACTTAGTTAGGCAGAGAGAGAGAGTTGTTGAAATGCGCCAACTCTTGCCACACCAATTTCAGGGGTTTCTTCCCCAAATGCAGTGCAATATGTCAATGAAGACCCCATCATCTAAGCCAAAGAGGTCTAAAGGTTGAATCATCGCAACTGGACCAACGTTTGTTAACCTGAAACAATTAACAGTTAATTTTTGTTCTCTACTGATGAAGTTGCTTGGAGGAGCAATGGAAGACTCTGATGAACAAAGTTTGGTCCAGTTGCCATGATTCAACCTTTAGATCCCTTTGGCTTGGATGATGGAGTCTTCATTGACATATCTTCAGCCAGATGGCACTGTGTCAGCCTTCCAGAAAACCTCCACTCCAACAAATAACTCCGAGACAGACAGCTTCTCAAAAGTTCTTTTTTATTTGGGTAGTAAACTGGCACATCTGGGAAATCCCAAATCTGAAAGTTCTGGGTTTCCTTGCAATAAGTAAAAAATTACAAATCCACGCCCTGCACCCATCGTCGCATCACATGCCCCAATCACCATCCATCCCAACTTGAGACTTCCCCTCACCCAAGTGCCGAAATAACATGACCTTGACTTAGGAAAAGAAAGTTATTATGTCTAACTGCATACATTCTAAGAAATTCCTCCCTCCCATTTTCCCAGGCTCAAGAATGTGACAGTGTGGAAGTGTCTGGTGCTAATATGGCTTCCAAAGCTGACACACTGAATGTTTTTTAACAGGTAGTCCTCGACTTACAACACTTCATTTAGTGACCGTTCAAAGTTACAACGACACTGAAAAAAAGTGACTGACAACTGTTTTTCACAGTTACAACCTTTGCACTATCCCCATGGTCACGTGATCAAAATTCAGGTGCTTGGCAACTGACTCATACTTATGATAGTTGCAGTGTCCAGGGGTCGTGTGATCTGTTTTTGCGACCTTTTGACAAGCCAGGTCCATGGGGAAGCCAGATTCACTTAACAACTGGGTTACTAACTTATCAACTGCAATGATTGACTTAACAATTGAGGCAAAAAATGGTTGTAAAGCAGGGCAAAGCTCACTTAACACATGTCTCATTTAACAACAGAAATATTGGCCACCATTGTGGTCGTAAGTTGAGGACTACCTGTATTTTCTGTTAAAAGACATATAAATATATCATAAGAAACACATTCAAAGGAAAAAAAATATGGAAAAGTAAATTTGCAAAAAGAAAAGGAAGGAAATAAAGAGAGGGAGAAAAAAGAAAATGTAAAAAATCAAATCACATAAAACATGAAAAATGCATAGGATGTTCTTCCCTTTGGCAGTTAGACATGCAATTCTAATGAAAGCTGTCTCCGTAAGATGGCATAATTTTTGCTCGGTTCTATAACCCATCCTTTTTAATAACTGAAAGAATAAGTCACAAAATCATTTTCTTTTTTATGCAAAAAATAAAAAATAACAAAAAATCCACAAGAGGTTTCCAGTCATTGGGCCATCCGTAATGTCTTTTCTCTAATTAATGAAGTCGGTTTAACCATCTCAGCGAATTCTATCCATTTCCTCAACTGTTCCTTTGCTGTTCGCTCGAACCAGTAGCAGCCCACCACTGGTAATGCCGAATCTTTCTGTATGCAATAATCTTGTTGCAATAATCTTATACCGAAATATTCTTCCTTGACTCTTTTCTTTTTCTCCCCCCCCCCACAAAGTTGTTTTATTTTTATTTTACATACATATCAATGTGTGAACAATGTTAACCCCTGAGTGTTTCCATTTTACACCCAATAACATATTAATAATCATATTAACTATTTTTCATAATCTTATTTCATTCCAATCTTAATACATATCCTTATATTCCATTTAATCTCTTGTTCATTTATATATTCCATATCTAATTGTATTGTTTCTTTTATGCTAATTCATATTATTCAAATATATTTAATATCACCCTCATTCAGATTTTAGTTTCCTTTCTTTTTCTTACATCATCTTATTATGACAAAAAAGTGTATACCATTATTTTCCCTCTCTCCAATTTCATTCCATTTCTAACTTTCAGTTATGCCACTACAGTTCCTAAGAATATTCCCTAATATATTTTCTTTTTTATTGTAATATTTCATTCATCAAATTTATCCTTCCTTTTTACCACAGTTAAAAACATCATTAGTTATATTTAATACATTTGACAAGTGTTTGTAGCTTTACCAATAATAATCCTGTTAATGTTAAATCACCATTTTAACAATCAAATTCCATTTTATATACTCCCTTATCTCCCCTCACTCTTATTTCCAACACTATTCTAATTTTAATTATATCTTTATTATACTGGAGGAAGAAGAAAATACTATTTTCTAATTGTTTATCCATCCATCATAAAAGGAAAACTTCTGTTTTGATTGAATATTAATCTTTAAAATCCTTGGTATTAAGGTGTGTGTTTGAACCCAACTTTAAAGCTCTTTTAACTTGTCCACCAAGCATGATAAAATATCTCTTCAGGTTGTTTACATTTTCCCTATACATTTAGAATGCCTTTATATGTTTTATTTAGATAATATCTTTGGTCCCATAGGCCAGAGGATACCTTATTTTAGGAAATATTCTATTTAAGGTCATAACATAACATAATGTAAGTTTCAACCCTGTTGACCACATATTTTCCATTGACCCATCTCTATATTATAACCAAAATTCTAAGCCCACTTTATCATATGCTCTTTAACCTGTTCTTCCATTTCAAACATCAATAAAAGTTTATACGCTTTTGCAACTATCTATACATCGTTGGTACCCAATTACACTTCAAAGACTTCTTACTTCGCTCCATACCGTAAATCCTATTATCCCTTTTAAATCTTCTTGATAATTATAAGTGGAAAACTATTGACACCGATACCTTTCCGCCATTTTGATTTAATTTTATATTTTAAAATTGCATTTTGGCTTTAACACTTACACAGCTTGGAGTAATCTTTTTTTTCACATCCCAGATTCTCCATAGCAGAAAATAATGCCAGCCAGGGATTGAAAATGTACCGTAGTTCTTAATTTACAATTAAAATCAGGACTAGAATTCCCATCGCTAAGCAAATCATTGTTAAGTGAGACAGGCCCAATTTTACAAGCTGTTTTGCCACAACTAATAAGGAAATAACTGCAGCTGTTGAGTGCATCACCCATTCGTTAAGCGAATCCAGTTCCCCTCACTGACTTAGCTTGTTGGAACCCAGCTGGGAAGATTACAAACCGTGATCAGGTGATCCCGGGATGCTGCGATCCTTGTACATACATGGTTGCCAAATACCTGAATTTTGAACACGTGACTGCAGAGATGCTAAAATGGAGGTGTTTTTTTTTAAACAGATTAACAGAGTTGGGAGGGACCTTGTAGGTCATCTAGTCCAACCCCCTGCCCAAGCAGGAGGCCCTACACCATTTCTGACAAATGGCAGTCTGGTCCCTTCTTGAGAGTGTGAAAACTGTGTTGTGGCCTGTCGGCCACTGGCCCCTCCAGCAGTCAAATCAGATAATGAGGTGGTGTGGGAGTCAGGGTCAGCATCAAAGCAACCTGAGGGGGAAGAAGGAATGGAGCCGGCACAGAGAGAGAGAGAGAGAGAGAGAGAGAGAGGGGGAGGGAGAGAGAGAGGGAGGGAGAGGTGGAGCTTGGGCTGTCCATCAACCCTCAGATGGAGAGTCAACAGTCCTCAGGTCTAGACGTGGCTGATGAGGAAGAGGAGGAACAGCTGGGTCCAGTACCTGACACGCAGAAGCAGAGAAAGGAGAGGAGAGCAGTGGAAATCTATTGGCCAGTTCTTGGGACGGAAATGCCACTGCTGCTAGCGAAGCCCCACCTTAGCCCTGGAGATAAAAGGCAGGGGGGAGACATGAATAGATGTGGCAGATTCATCTTACGACCGGACAGACTTGTTAGCCTGCATTGAAAGAGAATTTTTTTTGCTGGGGCTGCCGGTACTCCTAATAAAGGCATTTTTTTAGTTAATTTCAGAACGTTCATCACGTTTGAGGAGCTGGATCAGAACAGACTGGATGTAAATCACCTTTCTTCAGTGCCGTTATAAGTTTGGACCCCAAATGAATGGTTATAAGTTGAGGATTACTATATATTATAACTTGCAAGGGCTTACTGTATGTGTAGGCTCCTGTTTCTCTTTGATCTCATGTTTCTCTTTGAGAGATAGTACCTTTCTAGAAGAAATGCTTAGTATATTGAATTTGACAGCATGGATTGAATTCCTACCCATGTTTCTTCCCAGCCTTTTTGAAGTTGTCTCTTTTCTTTTTGCATTTTCTTTTCCGATGTTTCAACAGACAGCTTCAGAAATTCCCATCTTGGCGATGCAACTGTTTATCCTGTGCAATATCAGAAAATAATTTGCTTTCTTTCCAACCAGTTATTATTCAGGCACCTTTAAACGGTTCCTGCAGCTGGATGGGATGCCGCAGTAGCTAAATGTAAAATTAATGATCTGGAGATTAAATCCTGTGCTGAGAATTTCCCAGGCAGATAATATGCAAACCTGCTTGTGATAGACAAACAACAATATTGTTTATTTGCAGAAAACCTGAACTGTGGCAAAACTGGAATGAAAAATGTTCAGAGGAAAATGAAATGGGAAGTAAAAATCAGCACAGCCCCCCAAACCAATCACGTTTTATCGATGAAACTTCACATCACATATTTGCTAGTTCTTTGGCTGATTTCATATGCATGTTCTATAGCAGGGATCACCAACCTTTTGGACCTCAGGGACCACCAAACTCATAATTTTGGGGGGAAAATCCCCCCCAAAAGTCTGCAGGAAAATTTCCCACCCCGTTTTCCTACCGATCGATCATTCTTTATTTGGTTCACAGGATACCGTCTCCAGCTCCATTCTCGGGGGCAGGGGTGGGAGAGAGAGACTTTTGGTTTCATGCAAGGAAAGCAGCAGAAGCAGCAGAAGTCTTTCTTTCTCTCCCCCAAACTCCACCAGAAATGAGTCTTGGTGAGACTTGTCACGTCGGCGCAGCCTCTTGGAGTAGGAGGCCTTGCAGGGTCCCAAAGACTCATTTATGGCGGAGTTTGGGGAAGAGAAAGAAAGACTTTTGCTGCTTTCCTTGTGTGCAGCCAAAAGCAGAAGAAAGAAGTGGAAAGAAGCAGCCTGGTGGCCAGGTGTGGGGCGTGGGGCGAGTGGGGCAAGTTCCCCCCCTCTGCCCTTTCCCCCCTCCCCTCACTACCGGATGTTGTTTGCAATGCAAGCGACGCAAGCCTTGTGTTCCCGCAGGCCATGTGGGCGGCGCAGCCTTGTGTTCCCGCGCAGCCTGTATTAATTGCTTTGGAAGTGACATTTCTCTGCGGGCCACCAAAATTTTCTCACAGCCCACCAGTGGTCCCTGGCCCACTGGTTGGCGACCACTGTTCTATAGCACCACATCAATTTTCACTATTTAATTTAGTTTGAAAACAAAAAAAAGACCTCATTCAGTTAAGTCCCTAAAGCAGTGTTTTTCAACCTTGATAGGTTCAAGCTAAGATGGATGCCAGCGTTCCCGTGAAACTCCCCATTTCATCCAGCACTCAGAAACAAAGTTCATCCAAGAAAAAAACAAAACACTATTCTTTGTCCAAAAAGTTTTTTATTTTTATCTTTTACAAACATCTCTTTTGGTGAACAGTGTGATTCCAGCTTTTAACATTTCCATACAAACATGACCGTAATTACATATCTATCTTACATATTCAGTTTCTTCTCGTATCATTACATTTCCCATTTTCTATAAATTTTCACAAATATTCTTATGTTTTATTTTATACCTTTTTGATTCGTTTCTTAACTTATTCTGTTTTTCTTTAATTATATTCTTATCTTCTTTATATATCTTAAAATTCTTATTTCTTAATCTGTATTCATTATACTTTTATATCTGTCATATTTGCAAATTCATCACATATTCTTAATTCATTATTCAATAAATTCCACCTTAATTTTAATAATTCCAAACATTTCCCCCTTAATTACCCGTTTGAGTGCATCACCCTTTTGTCTTATGCATCATTCAGTTTACTCCCCTTTACCTCATATTAAAAATCACCACAATGTAATCATTTTTAGTTATCACCTAAATACTACATATCACATATACATTTTAGGTTAGATTCCACATGGTATTCTTTTATTTTCAGAGAAAAAAAAATTATTAAAGAAATCATATTGGCCCATCTGGGAAAACCTGAATCTGAGAGTTCCAGGTTTTCCCTTCGTAATTGAAAATAAAAAAAACCATCCCCAGCACCCGCCAGTCCATCACATGGCCCAATCAACCATTGTCCCAACTTGAGACATTCCTCCAACCACTCCTCTCCAGGTGCAGGGCGACTTGTCCTTGACTTCATGGGAAGAATGTTGTTGAGTCTAATCTTCCACCTATGAAATCCTCCCTCCCAAATTCCCAGGCACTAAAATGTGGTAGCCTCAAAGCTTCTAAGTAAAATATGGCTTCCAAGGCTGACAATGGGTGGATTTCAACTCCCAGAATTCCCCAGCAGGGTGCTCTATCATTGGAGACTTTTAAGAAGAGACTGGGCAACCATTTGTCTGAAATGGTATAGGGCAGGGGTCTTCAAACTTGACAGCTTTAAGACTTGTGGACTCCCAGAATTCCTCCTCCAGCCATGCCAGCTCAGGAATTCTGGGAGTTGAAGCCCACAAGTCTCAAACTTGCCAAGTTTGGAGACCCTTAAACTATTTTATCTATGTTATCTCTCTCTTTCTCTCTATCCTACCTCTCTTTATCTATTCTATCTATCTATTCTATCTCTCTCTCCTTCTATCTATTCTATCTCTCTCTCTTTCTCTCTATCTATTCTACCTCTCTTTATCTACCTATTCCAGGGGCCTTCAAACTTGACAGCTTTAATTCCTCCTCCAGTCGTATCAGCTCAGGAATTCTGGGAGTTGAAGTCCACTGGTCATAAACTTGCCAAGTTGAAGAGCCTTGGCATAGGGTCTCCAGCTTCAGCAGCGGGCTGGACTAGAAGACCTCCAACGTCCTTCCAACTCTGTTAAAAAACTGATCTAAGTATTCAGCCCCAGGGACAATTAACATCAATGGGGCACATATAACAGAAAGGCAGCATTTGATTCAGCAGGAATTCAATGAGCTGTCACCTTGACTTTTTCACCTCTCTATGGCCCGGCATTACAATAAAACAAGTTATCTCCTTATAAATACCTTGGGCATTGCTCCAAAATCTTCATAGTAGAATTTATTGCTGTGCTACACAATTTATCTTATTATCTTATCCAAAGAACCCCTGAAATTGTCTTGAGATGGCTATTAATCTTTTAGTTTAATATAACATGGGTTTAATGGAGGCATTACCTTTTTCATTTCTTAGTGTAAAGAAATCAGGCCCCTAATATAACAAGGATGATTAGGGGACTGGAGGCTAATACATACAATGAACCGTTGCAGGAATTGGGTAGTGAAAAGAAGGACTAGAGGAGACAGGATGGCAATTTTCCAATATTTGAGGGGCTGCCCCAGAGAGGAGGAAGGGATCAAGCTATTTTCCAATGCACCTAAAGGCCAGACAAGGAATAATGGATGGAAACTGAACAAGGAGAGATTCAACCTGGAAATGAGAAATTTTCTGACATTGGGAACAGAAGTGACCTTTGGAAGTTGTGTGAGCTTCATTCCTGGAGGCTTTCAAGAAGAGACTGGACTGCCATTTGTCAGAAATGGTGTAGGGTCCCCTGCTTGGGCAGGGGGTTGGACTAGATGACCTACAAGGTCCCTTCCAAATCTGTTATTGTATATTCTATGTTCTAATACGGTATTATATAACATTATGCTTTTTCTTCACGACATCATTTTTCAGAAACATTGCTCAATAAATTCTAGGTCCGGAGAGAATTGCCTGTTGCTAAACATTATTGATGGTAAAAAAGAATTCTCTTAGAATAATTCCACCAGGGGTGCATAAAATCTACTTTTCCTTTCTCTTCCCCTCTAAGAAGAAAAAACTCTCATGATTGTTGTAAGTTTTAAACAGTTTTAAAGGAATGGTAAAACAATGAGTCAGCTAGTTAATCTAATTTTCAATTAAAAGACACAGAGGCTGTATATCTAATTACATTATTTTAAAGCTATGAATTCATTATACCTGATGTTCTTTCTCAAAATAAGTCCTTAGGGTGTGAAAAATGTAAATTGATCTCCTGCATTCTCCAATAGGTGTTGCAATTTTCTGAATTTAGAATCTTTTTTATTGTTTTTGTTTTTTTGCCCCACTTATCTCCTCAGATGGATCTGACTCGATGCTATGCTCGTGCTGCTTAAATAATTTCTGATTTGGGGTGATTAAATATATATTTAGTCTTTCCCCCCCTGCAGCTGTTTGAAATAGATACTGTTGCCTTCGATTCAGCCCACAATTTAATCATTCTATATTGTTGCCGTGTGATAAATTATCAACGTAACTTTTGTACTTCACTGTGGATCATAGAAACTGTGAACCCCCTTGTGGGTTCAAGCAACATAAATAAACCCTCAATTTCCCCTCCAGCTATTCATAAATCTGGAATGATATAAATAATCAAGCAGTCCTGAACTCTTAAAAGTCCACAATACAGCTAATTTTCAGACTGCTATGTGAAGTGTCTTCTTCCTCCTCCTCCTCCTCCTCCTCCTCCTCCTCCTTCTTCCCTATCCATCATTGGACTTTGGCAATCATGTTGGCGATCCTGTTTTTATCAACAGCCGCACAAAAAAGGGCTGTCCAAACTTGTTCCTTAGATTTTTGAAGCCATGATGTTCTTCTTCAATCTTTCCCTGTAGATTAAGGATGCTGTATTTGTTCAGGTGTTGCATCCCATGTCCAAAATATTCTTTTGCTTTTTAATGCTTCTTGTCTGAACTACCTCACAATGCTGACAACTGTGTGACTAAACCATCATCTCTTTGTTTACATGTGTCCCATACGATTATGGTGGCCATCTTGGCTTTATTTGAGGGATCTTCCAGTTCAACACGGAACCACAATTTTTCAGTACTTAAGTTTCCAGTCAGAGAGGGACTTCTAATGACATTTTAAGAAAATGAAATAATGTTCAATTATCTACACATCTCCTTCCTTTATGATCCCCATCTATAATTTACATTAAGGAATTAGCTCAAAAAAAGCTTTTCAAAACCATAAAGAAAGATGTTTTATTGCTGCTGCTGTTATTGTTTAATAAGAATTTTAATTCTATCCTTCGCATGGCAACGTGTTGCAGTAATGTTTATTTTATGTTAAATTGATGTAACATATATTTAAAATTATTGCTGTCCTTCCCTGAACATTTACAGCGTCCCCATCTGCTAAGTTCATCCTTTATTTCTAGTACATGAGAATTTAAAGCTTGTAACTGTTTTCATGTTGAAAACTCAACTTCTAATTATCCTGCTGACATTTTGTTATATTCAAATATTAAAATTCCTGCCTGATGAATTCCTGTAGTTCTGTAAAATAGAAAGGTTGGCTTGGCTTAATTGATACTAAATGTTCTCACAATGTTCACAAGGTGAAATATATATGTGCCTATATATATGACCCTACACCATTTCTGACAAATGGCAGTCCAGTCTCTTCTTGAAGTATATATATATCATCAGAAGCCTGATGATGGCAGATGAGATTCTGCCGAAAGGTTGCTACAACTTTAAAAGCACAACTACAATGACGTGGGAAAATACCCGAACAAAGCTGAATGCCATACATGTAAGTACCCGCGAAAACTTAAGAATATATATATATATTTTAAGAATATATATATATATTTCATATACAAAGGACAAAGATACAAACAAATAGAAGGAGCCCCCATGGGATCACCACTGTCACCTGTCATTGCTAACCTGTTCATGGAAGAATTCGAATCCAGAGCCCTGGCCAATGCCATCCTCAAACCCAAACTATGGTTAAGATACATCGATGACACATTCGTGATTTGGCCCCATGGACAAGAAAACCTAAACAATTTCCTAACACACCTAAACAGCGCACACCCCAAAATCAAGTTCACCATGGAAACAGAAACAAACAAACAACTACCATTCCTAGATGTACTAATCTACAAAAAAACAGATGGCACACTAGGACACACCATATACCAGAAGAAAACACACACCAACCGCTACCTCAACGCCCAATCCCACCACCACCCAGCACAGATAAACTCCGTGGCTAAAACACTAATTACCAGAACCAAACGCCTGGCAGACAAGACACACATTAAGGCTGAACTATGCACCCTGACTAAAGTACTGACAGCCAACGGCTTCCACAAAAGCAAAATCACCAGCTTGATCCACAAAAACACACTGAAACATAATAGAGACCCAGAAGATGAACAGACCTATGGAACAGCTGTCCTGCCCTACATAAGAGGTACTACAGACAAAATTAGTAAGGTACTACACAGACATCACATCAGGACTGCCTTCAAAACAGACAGAAAAATAGCAGCCATCCTTAGCAACCCCAAAGATAAAATTGACCTGGAAAACCAAGGCGTATACGAAGTCCCCTGTGCATCATGCCCGGCCACATACATTGGACAGACCAATAGAAGAATAAGTACCCGCCTGGATGAACACAAAAATGCAGTCAAAAAGCTGGAACACACTTCCTCACTAGTCCAACACATGGAAGCTACAGGTCATAGCATCAACTTCAATGGCACCAAAACCCTGGCCACTATGGAAAACCCTAGCCACAGAGTCATCAGAGAAGCCATAGAGATTGAAAAAAGACCAGAAAGCATGAACAGAAGAGATGATTCCACCAGGCTGTCAATCATTTGGAAGCCTGCACTCACAAACAAAAAAATCTCCACACCACAAGCCAGGCAAACACCTGGGCACAAACAGATCCCCCCTGATACCTCCAGCTCAAACACATCCCAACCAGGCACCCAGATGAAACCCAGCTTCCTAACTAATGATAGCCGTCCATTTACCCGAAGCCAAGCTGCACTAAAGGCCTCCATTAAAGCAACACAATGCTGCCAGCCAATCAAGATACAAAAAGAGCCAAAAAACAGACAGAAGATATTAGAGACACCAATCAAGCAGAACACAGCAAACTCCGAGACCAATAAACACAGACCAAGACTCCCAACCAATCAGGATGAAGAAAAAACCATTCTGGCACAGCAATAGGCTGCCCCAAATTCAAATCTGAAACCACTGTAAAAGTCTGACTCACAGACGGACACAATACAGAAGCCTGATGATGGCAGATGAGATTCTGCTGAAACGTTGCTACAACTTTAAAAGAACTACAATGACGTGGGAAAATACCCGAACCAAGCCGAACACCATACATGTAAGTACCCGCGAAAACTTAAGAAAACATATATATATATATATATATGGATCTTTGGTTATTCGGGTTCTCTCCCGCGTAAGATTCAAAGTATCTAGGCAACGTTTCGGCGAGGTCCCACTCGCCATCTTCAGGCTGGTGCTTTCGGCTTAGTGCCAGTGCAAATAACCAAAGATCCACATACAAATACCCGCGAGAACCTCAGAAAACAAATATATATATATATATATATATATATATATATATAAATATATATATATATATATGTGGATCTTTGGTTATTCGGGTTTTCTCCCGCGTAAGATTCAAAGTATCTAGGCAACGTTTCGGCGAGGTCCCACTCGCCATCTTCAGGCTGGTGCTTTCGGCTTAGTGCCAGTGCAAGCAGTGTGTGACCGGAGCTGCCATCTCTCTATATATACAAGTGGTGGGGGATGGTGTGCTGGGCTGGTTGGCTGTGCTGCAGCCTCTTGATTGGTTGATGGAGTTGATGTTTCTATAATGGGCTGTGTAATGGCCTTTTGTTGTAGAGATATCCTGGATCTTGTGCTGTCATCTCCTGGGTCGTTAGCCTCTTGTGTTTTAACGGCTTGGGTAATGGGTTGTGTGATGGGCTTGTGAGTTCTTTTGTTGTGGTATCCTGGGTCTTGCGTTGTAATCTCCTGGGTCGTTTGTGTTTTGATCTCTTTTCGATTAGCCTCCTGTGTAGTAACAGCTTGGGTAATGGGTTGTGTGATGACCTTGTGAGATTTATTGCTGTGGTATCCTTGGTCTTGTGCTGTGATATCCTGGGTCATTTGCTGTGTTGTGACTTCTTGAGTTCTTGAGGTGTAATTTCTTGAGTTTTCTGATGTGATGTCCTGAGCGGGTGGCTGTGATGTAGCATTTTGGGTTTTTAATATGGCTTTGAGTTTGGGGTCTGGGTCTGTGTTCGTTTGGCTTCGAGTTCGTGGTCGTGCCACATCTTCATGGTGGGGGTCAGTTCGCTTCATGTATGGTTCAGAGGAGTTTGAAGTGGGTAGTGATGCAGCTGCAGTGCGGCTTCTGGTCTGTGGTCGTGTCTCATCTTCTGTGTGGGTGTGAGTCTGATTTTTACGTGGACGTGTGGTGGTGGCATCTTGTGTGGCCCTCATGGGTGTGGGTCTGGTGTCATTTATCATGTTGGGTACTCGTCTGTTCATGAGGGCGGGTTTCCAAATGGCTGGTAAGCGGGAGGTGTCATCTCTTTTATTCATGCTGTGTGGGCGTTTTTCTATCTCTATGGCTTCTCTGATTATTCTGCTGCTGTGGTGTTCAGTTTTGGCGATAGTTCTGGTATTTTTAAGGTCAATCTCATGTCCTGTGGCTTTGAGGTGTTGGACCAGGGAAGAAGTTGGTTCTTCTTTTTTGATTGAGTTCTTATGTTCTTCAACGCGTGCACTTATTCTTCTGTTAGTTTGTCCAATGTATGTGGTGAGGCAGGCAGTGCAGGGGATTTCATATACTCCTTGGTTTTCTAACTCGATTTTGTCTTTAGGGTTTCTTAGGATGGTGGATATTTTTCTGTTTGTGCAGAATGCTGTTTTAATGTTGTGTTTTTGGAGGATGTTGCTGATTTTGTCTGTAGTGCCTTTTATATATGGGAGGAGGGCTTTGCCGTTCTCTTGTTCTCTGTCTTGGATTTTGGTTGGGGTTTCTTTTTGGATTAGGTGGGTGATCTTCTTTCTTTGAAATCCATTGGCTGTTAGTACGTTGGTGAGAGTGTTTAGTTCGGTTTTTAGGTGTTGTTCATCAGCTAAGCATTTTGTTCTGGAGATGAGTGTCTCAGCTACGGAATTGATCTGTGCTGGGTGGTGG
>NW_020717506.1:40878-59756 GCF_900518725.1 Notechis scutatus | reverse complement strand
TATGTTATTCTAGAAGTTGAAGTCCACCCAACATAAATCAAGCTGGCGAAGAAAGCCGCCATTTTTATTTTATTTTTATTTTCTTTGCGGCCCGGTGCAAAGTGATCCACGGACCGGTACCGGTCCGCGGCCCGGTGGTTGGGGACCCCTGCCCTAGGATGAAGAGGGGGTGGGCCTGGGTCTTCCTCTGAATTCCCTCTCCCTTGCTCTACCTCTTCCCTGCTCTGCCCTGCTGGCCTTTGCCCTTCCCCAGTTTCTTCCACAGCCAACAGAACCACACTCCCACTCCCTGTCAGCTGCTCGGCCTCACCTTCCGAATCAGATTCCGACAGAGGCATGACAGTTTCAACCTCACTGAAAAAAGTGACTTATGACCATTTTTCACACTTTGGACCATTGTAGCATCCCTGTGGTCATGTCATTTACATTCAGATGCTTGACAACTGACTCACATTTGTCAGAACGGTTGCAGCGTGACTACTATTATGAGACAACCCAGGAGCAAAACACAGCACACAGAGACATTTAACAGTGGTTTATCTACAAGACAGTTTGTCAGCCTTCAAGATTTCCTTCCTTTGCTTTGCATCTTTCGGCTGTCATAAGTAACGGGGGGGGGGGGGGGGGGGGGGAAAAAGTTTTGGGGAAGGGGGGGGGGGGTTTTAAAAAAAAAAAAGTGTAATGTGGGGGGGGGGGGAGTTTCTTGCTTATGTTTCTTTCCTATGGTATGCACAAGCACTGCTCTTTATCAAAATATGTCAAGGTCAACGGACAGAGGCCTCATCACCACCTGGAGATGCCCACATGACGTGATATACAACTTTTTATTGGATGGACAGTTTGAACTATTGTGGGTGGGAACGTTGCCATCACTTTGTATATATGATTTATGCGCTCATTTTCTCAGATTCAGAATTCCTTTGATGCTACCACTTGATTTCTAGTAAAAGATATCTTTTCTCTAATTAATGGAGTCTAAGTATTTCTTTCTTGGATTTTGAATGGAGCACCAGCTGACACAGTTACAGAAATATACGTGGTAGGCAAATACCTGACAAGCAATCAATCTTCTTAACTCTACATGGAGAACTCTGCAATGGATACTGGATGCAAGGAGAGAAAAACACACCCTCTAATGGCTACCTTTATATAGACACCTCTTAAAGAGGTAAAACTTTTGTGGATCCATTCTTCATCTTAAAGGGGCAATATCCATGCTATGCTGATTCATCCTTATTGCAGCAGCCTTACATTGCATCAGCCTTCCGGCAACTGGTCAGCTCTTAAATTTCAATACCTTAACACTCCTCCCATTTAAAGCTGAACAGTTGATAATCTAAACGCTTTTATATAGTCATTATACTTTCCACAGATGCAGGCTTTTTTAACTTATCAATTTACAAATACTTGTACATCTTATACATTTACATCCTTTAACAAACATACATACCAGGTTAATTCCAATTACAGCATCAACAAACAATATTACAAACCATGTGCAACAAATCGTGCTTTATACTGCAGTCCATCATTGTGTAATAATACATCTGTGTGCTGTCAGGATTCCAGCAATCGACCTAATGAGTCTCGAGTCAAACTTCAAAAAACTTCAAAGGATTTATTAGAGGTGACATACTGGCATGACCCGTATGAAGCCAACTCTGGCATACGTAATTTACAGTCACCTGTGACCCTGTTTCCCCCCTCCCCCCTGGGTGTCTCATAAATCAGATTCTCCAATTAAGCACGTTCACGGGCTAGGTGTCATCAGTCATGTTCTCCAATTAAATATATTTGCGGGCAAAAGCTCTGGTAGTTTAGTTACAACCTTTTAAACATAAGTGTTGGAATGTACTTTCGCTTTCAAACTGCTGCACTGCTCTTCCAGATTTCCTTCCTTCCCCCCCTTTTTTATGGTAACTACTAAATCAGGCATAGGAATGTTTTATGAGTTGACATTCGGCTCCTCTCACTTCTTGAAGGTGACCTGTACAAAGCAAAAACAAATTGAGTGCCAATATAGAATTTAGGGTTGCAAACCCCCCCCCCAAGCTTGGTCGGATTTTCTGCATGGAATCTTGCTATAAGGTGATCGGCCTGGACGTTCCTACTCTTTACCCAAGATGCCTCTGATAATGGGTAGCCCTTCCACTTGATTAAGTATTGAAGTTGTCTCCTCTGCCACCTCGAATCAAGGATTCGCTGCACCTCATAATGGGTTTGGCTTCCTATGACCACGGGGTCTGGGGGCTCACAAGGTTGGGGCCTCAGGGTTGATCCGACCACAGGTTTTAAGAGGCTACTATGGAATACCAGGTGTATCTTCCCTAGCGATAGGGGCAATTGCAACTGCACCGTGACTGGGTTGATAATCTTTATGGGGAATGGTCCCATAAACTTTGGCCCCAGTTTCTTGCTAGGGAGTTTTAGCCTCAGATATTTTGTGGAGAGGTAGACCTTCTCCCCCACCTGGAATGGCTCTTGCAGGGCTTGGTGTTTGTCTGCCTGTTTTTTATAGGTCTGTGCTGCTTTAGCTAGCACATTTTTAACATTCTCCCAAGTTGCGTTCAATATTGACATCCACTCGGTCAGGCTGACTGATGAGGGGGGATCCCTTGGATACTTAGGCATTGGGACGAAGTCCATACCGCTCACTACTCTGAAGGGGTTTAGTCCCGTGCTCCTGTGAACAGCATTATTGTACGCAACTTCCATGAAAGGCAGGAGGTCCGCCCAATTGGACTGCTGATAATTCATGTAGCACCTCAGGTGCTGCTCTACCATGGTCGTTCAGTCTCTCTGCCCCCCCATTGGTGCTCGGATGAAAGGCTGAGCTAAGGCCCTGGGATGACCCAATAGACTGCAGGAACTCGCTCCAGAACTTAGCCGTGAACTGGACCCCTCTGTCTGAGATAATTGTCCATGGTACTCCATACAGGTGGTAGATGTGCTTCAGGAACAGCTTGGCTAACTGGTGGACTGAGGGTAGTCCACTGCAAGGTATGAAGTGCACCTGTTTGGAGAATAAGTCTATTACAGTCCAGATCACTGTGTTCCCCCCACTTTTCAGCAAGTCCACTATGAAGTCCGTTGTGATCTCCTCCCATGGTCTTGTTGGCTCTGCTACTGTTTGTAGCAGTCCAGGGGTGTTTCCTGGCCATTTTTTCATTGCGGTGCAGATGGTACAACTCTTCACATAACTGTCCATGTCTTTCTTTATGTCGGGCCACCAGAATTGCCTCCGTGCTAAGTGTAAAGTCTTTAAGAACCCGAAGTGGCCTGCCGGTTTGGTGTCGTGGCTCCTCTGGAGGACTAGTGTGCATAGGGATTCTGGGACGTAGAGCTTCATCCCCTTCCACGCTAGGTCATCTCTTTTTGTCAAGATGTGTTGATTGTCCCGGAACCAGGGGTCTGCTAGTAGTTCGCTTTTGAGTTTCGTGGTTAGGTCGCTTGCAGGTTGGTCTTGCCAGTCGTGGCGTTGTCTGGTGGTGACTTAGCTAATTTGCTTGTCTAGGCTTGTTCTGAAAAAAATGAACCAGCATCTGCTCAGGCAAAAGGGGTAGCTTCCCACTGATCCTCCTGAATTCATGGATGTGTTCCTCCCTGCTTTAGGTTGCTGAGCTCATCCTACAGGTCCTCCTCTGCCTCCTCAAATCTGGCTTCTAGCAGTTGTAGGAAGTCATCTATGCCCTGCAGTTGCGGGGCCCTTCTCTTGTGGAGGGTTGCTAGCCATCCTCTTGCTTCTCCCTCTAGCCCCTCAGAAATAGTATTCACCATGGCTCTAGGGGATAGGTAGATGTGTCCATAGCGTTCTAGGTGGATCTCAGCTGAGTCAAGGAATAGAGTTAGCTGGTCTGGGTCCCCATCAAATTTCCCTCTGAACTGGGGTGGTTCATTGAGTACAGCTCCTCCCTCCTCCTGTTGCCCTCTGTAAGCCTGCGCTCGAGGTGGCTGGCCTTCTTCCCTGGCTCTAGTTCACACAGGGGGAGGGGGGTGCCTGCTGCATGGAGGAGGAACTGGCTGCAGCTTCGGACTCCTTTTTCTTCTGGTGGGTGGAGAAGGAGGGCTGTGATCTCGCTTGCTTCTGCTCACTTCAAAGGGCTCTGTAAAAACTCCCCTCTTTTTTGGGCAGCATGATGGGCCGTCATCTCAAATGGTGGCCTGGTCAAATTCCTCCCTCAGTTGCTTTATGGATCTCCCCAGGGATTCCGTCAGGGACTTTGGGGCTCTGGCCTGTGCCCAGTCCCACATCCAATCCACTCTTCCCAGTTCACTCAAGGGCCTTCTCCCTTTTTGGCCCTGGGGGTGGGAAAACTCAGCCTCAGAGGCTTTAGGAATTTTCTTTTTCCACCAGTACTTATCTGGTTTTCTTTCCTCCATTGGAGCAGGTTTCTCTGCTTCAGAATTCAAGGGGGGTTGACCTCCAGCTTTAATTATGCTATCAGCTTCTGTTTGCTTCTGGCTGGAGGCCAAATCTGTTTCTCCTTCTGATAGCCCGCCCTCTGCCATGGCTACCTGAGTTTCTCTCCACACACCCCAGATGTCAGGAAACAATTGGAGAGGCCAGGACCCCAGACCCCGGACCCCGGTAATATTGATTTATTAGGAGAGTTGTCTTGCTGTCAAGATTCTAGCAATTGCCCTAATTAAATCATGAGTCTCGAGCCAAACTTCAAAAAACTTCAAAGGATTTATTAGAGGTGACATACTGGCATGACCCGTATGAAGCCGACTCTGGCATACATAATTTACAGTCACCTGTGACCCTGTTTCCCCCCTCCCCCCTGGGTGTCTCATAAATCAGATTCTCCAATTAAGCATGTTCACAGGCTGGGTGTCATCAATCATGTTCTCCAATTAAATATATTAGCGGGCAAAAGCTCTGGTAGTTTATTTTACTAAAACAAGCATAGGAATGTTTTATGAGTTGACATGTAACACCATTTGCGCCCTACTGTCTTATTCCATTCTGGCAATGACATCATCTGACAACTTTGAAGTTCATACCTTACACTATATGCTCTAACCTCACTTGCAGTGAATCATTCAGGAGGTATACCTTTATTACGCTTCTCAGATCTCCTTGGTATTATATGTTCCTGTGTTTCTGTTACATGTCTCTCCTCTTCTATATCTATATCCTCTGTGTCTTTGCTTTTTATCACAGGTCTATCCTCTTCTATATCTATATTTGACCTGGTTTCCTGTCTCATCTTCCCTGTTTCACCTTCCAATACATTGGGACTATGCATTGGCATGAACACTTCGTAATTAGCATGTACCTTGTTCCAATTGTTCTGCTCCGCAAAACTAGCAGATCTTGAAATTACTACCTGTTTGGTACCATCTGTAAATCTGTACCCTTTTGTTTCTGGCTCATACCCAACAAACCTAAGCTTCCTGGCCTTATTTTGTCCTTTTCTTCTGGTACCTTTTGGAATATGCACCCAAGCATAACTGCCAAATGTTCTTAAATGAGCTAATGAGGGTTTCCTTCCATGCAACATGAAATATGGTGTTTCCTGTATTGCCACATTCCATAACCTATTAATGATATAATTCGCTGTCCTCATGGCTTCCCCCCAAGTATATGTTACTCATGCCTGCATCAGCAAGCAATGCTTTCTTCATGGTCTGTATCACACCGTTCCTTCTTTCAGCCACTCCATTTTCAACCGGCAAATATGGATTTGTTTTTCTATGCCTTATGCCTAGACTGCTTATCCACCTTTGGAACTTCTCAGACATAAACTCTGTTACCCTGTCTGTTTGTAGCTGGCATACTTTATACCCATACCATTGCTCTACAAGTGTTACCCATTGTCTGAATTGTTGCAACACTTCAGTCTTGTTTTTCAGCAAATAACAATACCCAAAACTACTGTAGTCATCAACTAAGGCATATCTAGCTCCTCCTAAAGAGGGTGCCATAGGGCCAACCAAATCAGCATGAACTAATTGCAATACTCTGTTTGTTGTTCTTGCACTTTTCTTACTTACAGGATACACTTTGGATTTTGACTCGTTACAAACAGCACGATCTAAATATACATTACATTTCTTTAACTTAAGCCCCTCAGCTAGGTCTGGCATTTTCTGAAGTACATCAAAACTTGCATGCCCCAATCTCCTATGTAACAAATGTACACAATTATGTGTGCGAACATTTGTAAGTACATGTGCACAACTATTTTCCTGCCTTCCTAGAACGTACAGGCCATCCTTCTTAACCCCTCATGCACGTATCTGTCCATTTTTCCTAGTGGTGTATTGCCCCCCTGGAAATAATATTTCATAAGCCTGCCTGTCCAATTTGGATATACAAAACAGATTACGTTCTAATGCAGGTACATATAAGACATTGTACAATGTTTCACCTTTTTCTGGTACATAAACATTACCTTCCGCTTTGTCCATTGGCCAGACTAACTGACATTTGCTTTGCTGGTTTCAAACCAGAAAATGCTTGTGGATTGTTAGCAATATGCTGGCTCACACCACTGTCCAACCACCACGTATTCCTGGTGTGTTCAGTCATTGATGCTGCCAGGGAAAACGACTCTGGAGAACAGCTCCACATGTGCTGAGTAGTCCTGCGCCCTTGTCTTGCTGCTCCTCTGTTCCTCCTCTCAGGGCAGCGTCTCTGGAGATGCTCAGTAGAATCACACGTGTAGCATCTTTTCACAAAATTCACTCTCTCAGCTGCTCTGCCACCATCCTGGACCTTTTTAGATGCTGGTCTGTGCTGAACGCTCTCTCCTCCCTTTCCAGGCTGCCTCTCCAGCTGTTTCTGCTCCTACTCTAACAATCGACCAGTTAAATATGCCATGGTTAAATCCTGCTCTTGCATAGACTCTAGACTGGTCACAAGAACATCCCATGAACTGTCCAAGGAACCAAGCAACATATACATCTTGTGTGACTCAGTAAATGTCATTCCTCTTTCTTCCAACTCAAGGAATGTCCTCATATTTTGCAGGTGTGTGGACATACTCTTCCCCGGCTTTAGCTGTGCCTTATACAGTCTCTTAGTCAGCAACACTTTACTGCATGTAGTTTCTCTCACGTACACACTGCGCAATGCCTCCCATCACCCTTTCGCAGACTGGAGACCCCTCATGTGTATCAGCTGACTGTCCTCCAAAGCCAAAATTATGCTGGCTAATGCCTTTTCGTTTTTCCTCTGGTCCCCATCATCCAGGACCACCAGTGGATTGGTAACAATTGTCCACAACTCCTACCTCTGCAGGTACATCTCCATCTTCACATTCCAGGAGAGGTAGTTTGTCTCATTCAGCTGAGACACCAAGAAACCTCCTCCCATTACGCCGACAGAGGCCATGTTGCCACTAACCATGATTTAAACCACTTACTGTGGTGCAAGCTCCCACTGGATTTCTCTTCTCTCTAGGCTCTTCAGTCACTCTGACCTTCTCTCTGTACTAGGCCCATAACCTGTCAGAGCATTTGCAGCATGACAACTATTATGAGACAACCCAGGAGCAAAACACAGTACACAGAGACAAGCAATCAATCTTCTTAACTCAACACGGAAAACTCTGCAATGGATACCAGACACAAAGAGACAAAAACACACCCTATAATGGCTGCCTTTATATAGACACCTCTTAAAGAGGTAAAACTTCTGTGGATCCATTCTTCATCTTAAAAGGGCAATACCCATGCTATGCTGAATCATCCTTATTGCATCATTCTGACATTACATCATCCTGACATTGCATCAGCCTTCCATCAACTGGTCAGCTCTTAAATTTCAATATCTGAACAACATTTATGATGGTTGCAGTGTCCCAGGGTCATGTGATCCCCTTTTGTGACCTTCTGACAAGCAAAGTTAATGGGGAAACAGAGTCATTTAACGATGATACTAGTTTAGCAACTGCAGTGATTCACTTAACAAATGTGGCAAGAAAAGTCATAAAATGGGGCAAAACTCACTTAACAAATTTCTCACTTAGCCACACAAATTTTGGGCTCAGTTGTCATAAGTTGAGGACTACTTGTGGTTATTAGTCAAGGGCTACCTGTAACGTACACCAAGGTAAAAAACAATCCGAACCTTTCTCTTCCCCCTCTCCCCTAAGAGAAGCTCAGTAGTGGGTGATACTCACCAGGATGAGAACCTTCCCAAGGCAGACAAAAGGAGTGCTAAGTTCAGCCATCAACATACAACCCAGGAAGAAGTCACCTTTGCCTTGACGCCACAGCTGAAAGGGGGAAAGGCATAAATGTGGCAGACCTGGGTGGGTGAGGCAGCATCTTCTAAAGCACAGCATCCTTATTTGCAGCTTTTGCTGCATGCCCATTCCTTTCCTTCCCATCCCCATCTGTGCACACGGGTCCCCCCGGTCCCACTCACCACAGACACAGGGAAGCAAACCAACACCATGAAAAGATGGTGAATCACCATCAGTAATTCCTTGTGCAAGTAGGCACGGGTGGCAGTGTGCAGCATCTGGGTCTCAACACATCTTGACTCATGCCCTTTAACCTGGTACCTGTGCCAATGGCACAGGAACATAGCGTAGATATCATAGATGAAGTAAGGGACTGCAAACTGGGTATAGTTGGAAGTCAGCCAGTGCCTGCAGGAGGTGAAAAGGGGTAAAGAAATATAAACAGTGAATAGACATAGTAATCCCTGCAGATAACTTGAGCCATGAGCAAAGGGGATGGAAGAACAGGACACTTTCCACCCCTCTGGAACAGACTCAAGGCCACAATCATTGAGGAATTGACAACATGTTGATGTGCTTCACTCCCAAGTACAATGCTAACATAGATTCTGCCTTGCTCACACTGTCCTGTCGTCCCCCCACACCCCAACTCCCTGATCCTGATCACAACCTTCTGCTCCTGCAACAAATGTGGTTTCTTTCCAGTTTTAACTTGCTTACACCTTATTTCTAAGATACTCCAGACACTGCTGCACCTAGGAAAGGTATACTATTAGCAATTCCTCCTTACTTATCGGATCCTACCATATTACTCCCTCTGGCCTTTGTGAACAGGATGCTTTGGTTTGCTAGCTTCTACCTGGGACCCATGCTTTCAACTTTGCTTAGAAACCCACCAACTCTATAAAAAGGCACTGAGATGCATGTAAATTCAGAACATTGGAGTTAGTCTCATTCTACTTAAAATGACTTAAAATACAGGGTTTTAAAAAGAATTTCCTGGTCTGGACTCATTTTTGAAAATGCTAAAGAGCAGCTGAAATAGAGATAAATAAAACAGGGTTTCTTTACAGATGGGACCCAACTTCTTAACCATAGTATCCCTTGCTCAGCTCTCTTTGCTATCTCTCTCCCTCTCCCAAACATTTCTGCTGAAGATACTCTCTGCTCCATGCAAGGTGATTAGGCCAAATGCCAAAGCAGCAGTGCAATGCAGGATGCTAAGCTCAGACATCCTTGTGGAGTCCAGACCTGAGAAAAAGTAGGGCATTTGGGTCTGAAGCACATTTAGGAGGACTGGGCTGTATGCTTTGAGGGTGGGTACAGCAGTATTTGATTTCCATGCTGAAAGACTAACATAGGAAGTGTTCTTTCTTGCCTTTTAGGCACAAGGGTCAATGAAAAGGATACTTCAAAAGTGTTGAAATGTTGCCAGGGAAACCTCACATAACTTCCCAGAAGGAGATTTGCTGTGTAAGGGGCACTGTGATATCGTTGTGAAAATAAAAATGCTAAGGCAGTTTTCACATCCTTAAGTCTTATCTCATAGCTTCCTCCTTCTATGCATATCCAATTGGAGCTCATGACAGAGGACCCAACAATCCAACTTCCCTCTGTTTTAACCTCCTCCTCTCCTAAGGGCCCTGGAGTTCCTCATCATTGGCTGCTCTATAAAACTTAATTACACATACACAGAATGCAAATCAGCAATGGAAGCAGCTGTTCCTTTGGTCTAATTCCCCCTGCTGCTCCCACATGCCTATCTAACATCACCCAGGGAGGGAATTAATCCCAACTGCATTCATTAATGAGAAACTAAACTATCCTTGGGGGAAAAAGCAAGAAAGGACATGATAGAAATACAGGTGAAACTTGAAAAATTAGAATATAGTGCAAAAGTTCATTTATTTCAGTAATGCAACTTAAAAGGTGAAACTAATATATGAGATAGACTCATTACATGCAAAGCAAGATAGTTCAAGCCATGATCTGTCATAATTGAGATGATTATGGCTTACAGTTCATGAAAACCCCAAATCCACAATCTCAGAAAATTAGAATATTGTGAAAAGGTTCAATATTCTAGGCTCAAAGTGTCCCACTCTAATCAGCTAATTAAGCCATAACACCTGCAAAGGGTTCCTGAGCCTTTAAATGGTCTCTCAGTCTGGTTCAGTAGGAAGCACAATGATGGGAAAGATTGCTGACCTGACAGTTGTGCAGAAAACCATCATTGACACCCTCCATAAGGAGGGAAAGCCTCAAAAGGTAATTGCAAAAGAAGTTGGATGTTCCCAAAGTGCTGTATCAAAGCACATTAATAGAAAGTTATGTGGAAGGGAAAAGTGTGGAAGAAAAAGGTGCACAAGCAGCAGGGATGACCGCAGCCTGGAGAGGATTGTCAGGAAAAGGCCATTCAAAAGTGTTGGGGACTTTCACAAGGAGTGGACTGAGGCTGGAGTCATGCATCAAGAGCTACCACACACAGGCGGATCCTGGACATGGGCTTCAAATGTCGTATTCCTCTTGTCAAGCTGCTCCTGAACAACAAACAACGTCAGAAGCGTCTTACCTGGGCTAAAGAAAAACAGAACTGGTCTGTTGCTCAGTGGTCCTCTTTTCTGATGAGAGCAACTTTTGCATCTCATTTGGAAACCAAGGACTCAGAGTCTGGAGGAAGAATGGAGAGGCACACACTGCAAGATGCTTGAAGTCCAGTGTGAAGTTTCCACAGTCTGTGTTGATTTGGGGAGCCATGTCATCTGCTGGTGTTGGTCCACTGTACTTCATTAAGTCCAGGGTCAATGCAGCTGTCTACCAGCAGATTTTGGAGCACTTCATGCTTCCTTCTGCAGACGAGCTTTATGGGGATGCTGACTTTCATTTTCCAGCAGGACTTGGCACCTGCCCACACTGCCAAAAGCACCAAAACCTGTTTCAATGACCATGGGATTACTGTGCTTGATTGGCCAGCAAACTCGCCTGACCTGGACCCCATAGAGAATCTATGGGGCATTGCCAAGAGAAAGATGAGAGACATGAGACCGAACAATGCAGAAGAGCTGAAGGCCACCATTGAAGCATCCTGGTCTTCCATAACACCTCAGCAGTGCCACAGGCTGATAGCTTCCATGCCATGCCGCACTGAGGCAGTAATTGCTACAAAAGGGGCCCAAACCAAGTACTGAGTACATATGCATGTTTATACTTTTCAGAGGTCCGATATTGTTCTATGTACAATCCTTGTTTTATTGATTGCATGTAATATTCTAATTTTCTGAGATTGTGGATTTGGGGTTTTCATGAGCTGTAAGCCATAATCATCACAATTATGACAAATCACGGCTTGAACTATTTTGCTTTGCATGTAATGAGTCTATCTCATATATTAGTTTCACCTTTTAAGTTGCATTACTGAAATAAATGAACTTTTACACAATATTCTAATTTTTTGAATTTCACCTGTATATCCAACTACACCACCTGCCATCTCTTACAGCCACCCCAAACCTTCATCTCTATCCTGCTCTGTCCTCAGAATTCCCCAGTGTGGACTTGTGCTGCATTTCCAGTCCTTCTTGTCCTGCAGAACTACCCTACTGCCAATTTGGATTCTGCAGAAACTGAGGTCTGGCAGCCCTCCCAGAAGCCAGAGGGACTGACAAATCTGACCCTGGAGTTTATTTCCAGCAGATATTGTGGAAATCAACTCCCCTATATATTGTATGAGGATTTCGGATTACAGTACAGGACCAGAACGGGAAGACTTGTTGTAGTTTGAGTGGGGCTGTCCATGGTGCTGAAAGGGGAAATTACCAATTCAGAGGCCCACGGGGTTTTGAAGCACCATGGACAGCACTTTTTTCAACAAAGCTTGGCTTCTGCCCTCCTGCTACTTTTGTCTTACTTACTCTAACATCTCTACTAAGTTTTGTGGTGGGTACAATCTTTATATGCAAAGCATCTTGTCTCCACCACCCCCATAATCCCGAAACACCTCTTTTCGGAACGGAATCCTGAACACGCTTTCTCTGGGTCCACAACCCAGTGCTTCACCCTACACTGCTATCGACCATAGCACTCCTGTTGGTGGCCCCAAACTCTCTGCCCTGCTCCCAGCTTCCTGATCCAGCCTAATCATTGCAGTACATCTGCTTGGAACATGTCACTGTCATCCTGTTCTAAATTTGGTGCCACTCCTGGTGCAAGTATCAAATTTCTCAGTAGTGTGACCTTGCCAAGATGCTGGCTGAGCTGCACTCAGAAAATAAGGTAGAGATGGAGTTGGGGTAGGAATGAGATTACTGCACCACAGTGCTGCTCTGGCATTACACCATAAATGCTGACTTACTGGTCATCGATAATGTGCTTGCAGGATGATGAGATGATGTAGCCAACTGTGGAAGCCATAATGGCCTGCACTGAGGAGACAAGTCTGTGATAGGAGAATGGGAAATGGTAAGAAGTTTAAGTAACTGTGGTTTCTCCTTCCTCTTCTATTGGATTCTAGAACCCTATTTCCATTTTAGGTCTGAAGTTATGAGGCCAAAACAGTAGTTTTCAATCCCAATCTGATACTCTGGGAGCTGGCCTAGACTATTACATTGCTCCAGAACTCTGCCAGCCTTGACCAACAGCTTTAATTCCAACCCAGACATTTTTCACCATCCCATAACAACTGCCATTGTCTGGATATATTTGGAGGTAAGTCGCAATGGTTAAATGGTTCAGCTGTCCATTGACCCTGCTACATTCTCAAGTAATTCCAGAAGTCAGTCAGTAGAGAGGCTTTCATGCTTAAAAGAAAACATCCTAAGTGATGAGAGCAATTGGGTGTCCCCTGCCACATCTTAGAAGACATCCCCGGGATTTTCACTACATGCCACATTTTTTAAGCATCTCTTACTATACCCCAACAAAACATCTAGCCTCCTGAAAGACTCCTATTTTCAAAGAATTTCCATTTTGGAGTGCAGAGCTGTGGGTACGTACAGCTTAATAAAGTTACAGTGACTCTGATAACCGATTTGGTGACACCTCAATCCCAGGCTCAAAACACCTTGCTAAGACTTGACTTTCTTGAGTTATCACTACTGTTGGGTTATCAAGAGGTGACAGCGACACCCCTTCGGCTCTCACTGTGTTGGTTGCTTTCCCTACAATGATCCCACTCCCACTGTGGGATCCTAGGAACATCAACTAGCTCATGACCTCAATACAATGCTTCTTCCAGAAAATCCTGGACACTTCTATTTATAGAGATCCCTTACAGGTCCAAGAGAGTTTGAAACTCAATGCACCCTACTCTATTCCCAGTGAGTCCAAGAATTGGCTTCCAGCTTTAACTTCTCCTTTTGAGCCCACCAGGAAAGCTTGCTAGGGATTAGGACACCACTCCCCCTCCAAAAAAACCCTCTCCCTTCCCATTCCATCTCCCCAGGACCCATAGTTCCCCCTTTTCCTTAAAACCACCCACATCAAACTAACAAACCAAAAAAATCCAGGTGCCCAGCAGCTCATCCTTGAGGCCTTCTGCCTGCCCTCCTTCCTGTCCACCATCTGGACTGCTAGATCCTGCTGGCATCCCCTCCTGCATCCCTGGTTACCTGGCTGAGACGATGACCGCGTCAGCCTCCTCCCATCGCAGGCCCGGTAGCCACTTGAGGCTGTTCTTGGACAACAGGAAGAGGCCAGGGAAGACAATGGTCCCTGCTACCAAGGCGTGAAACATCTTGCTCAGGCTGCAGGGTTGGGGTGATGGGGGAGGAGGAAGAAGGAGGGCAGAGAGGAGGATGAGGATGGTCAGTGGGGCTGGGATCCCTCCGGGTGTCCACAAGGAAGGCTCATTGTCCCCCAGGGGGTGAGGGGGGATGCAGAGGAAAGGGGGGATGCTGGTGGGAGGGTTGGTCCCTAGCAGAGCTGCTGTGACAGACACAGAGAGAGATACAGTCAGGGGAAGGAGGGAGGGAGGGGGGGAGCAGCTGTCAGCACAGTGCGGGAGCAACTTAAAGAGACAGTGGACTGCACTGTGCAGATGGACCAGCAGAAAGAAGAGCAGGGTAGCACAGCTCAGGGTTGAATAATCACAAGTAAAGAAGCTCAGGGCTCAGTTTGCAAGGCATGGTGGGAGACGGAAGATGAGATCTATGTATGGGTGAAGGATTGTGGGGGACCTGCCAGTTGGGGGATGAAGCGGGGTAGGATGTATCTGACTCAGGATTGGAAGGCTGAGCTGGAGGTTTGAGATATCTCAGAGGGATGAGGTTGGAGAACCAGATATCGGCGTCCTTAACATCCCATGGCAGAATCCACTAAGTTAATCCGTTGCTTCTTTCCATCTGGAAGCCAGTTGAGCATTGCTCCCCCTTTTCCAAGGCAGCTAATCAGGCATCATCATTTAACCCCCAGAACACCAAAGCCTAACTTCCTTGAGCTCTGCCTCTTCCCTTCTCTGGCAGGATCACTGGAAATTTGGCTAAGCCTACAATCTCAGCTCAGTTTGTGGAGGGGGGAGACTATGGGGCAGCTAACCTGTTCCCCTCCTAATGCATTAAGGGATAATCTTCCACCTCCTAAGAGGTGACCATGATACAACCTTTGATAGGTAAAAGAGAAATTGGCTGCCAGGAGGAAGTAACTAAATCAGCAGTGACACCTTATGGCTGACTGTGAGCATTGTAGCATGTTGATTTTATAAAACAGGGATGGGTAGAAGTAGCTGGGCTGGGTGGGTGGGATGTCCCTGGAAGAGCTGTGAGGGATTTTCTCCCCTAGTCTTTGAGCCTGTGGTTTGTCTATGTTTGCAGGGAGCCTTTCACCTAGCAGTTACATAGACGGCAAAGCAGAATTCCATTCTCCACATGTGCACCAGGATCCAACGCAGGATATAGTAGAAACTGGGAAAAGCAACCAAACCCAGAAGGAAGAACTAGGAGAACTGCCAGAGCAAAAGACAGGTTTAACAGTTAATGCAACCAACTTTTGTCTAAGCAACACTGGTCTTATTGCTTTACCTCCTAAACACACAAAGAAACTTTGAGCACCAGTTCCATATGGTGGGTTTCATCGGTTTCTTAATAACACACCCTCAACATCCCACTTTTTCAGGACAGTGCAACTGTTCCATTGGCTACTCAAGCTTTTTTTAAGGCATAAATGCACGGAGACCCAATTTATCACAAACTATTCAGTCAGTTCCACCTTGACTTGACTTCTACCACAGGAAGCAAGAGACCTCTGATACGTTAAAAAAAAAAAAAAACAAATTAGTATCAGTTTTATGAATTTATGAATCAGTTCAGAGATTTTACTGGTTACAAGCTAACCATACACTGTCCTTTCCACAGTTTCAGCAAGGGAGATGGCCTTTTTAGTTCTTAAATAACCAGTTCATTATAAACAAAGTGAGGTTGTGATGGCATTGACTAAACATATGTGTTTAATCAAAATGTTGGTTGATTAAATACATAATTGGGACTGTCTTGCTGGATCAGGTCAGAGGCCTATCAAGAATTGTGGAATCTGTTATTACATTTTGAGGCAGTATATTACCTGGAGGAGGCATAAACAATTATGCCTAAACATTATAAGAAAAATATGAAGGGATTTGTATACAGTTATCTTGGAGCTATGCTTAACAGAGTAGTATCTGAAGGTTTGTCCCATAAATTACAAAAAAAATGGTTTTTTGGTTGTTCCAAATTTAGGACCCAAACAAGGATTAATTGAACAGGGATTTGATGAAATATTAAGACCTCCCTGTTGATACAAACATTTAATAGCCGAGTTGATCATCTGAGAAGCTGGGGAACCCTCCACTGGCATTAAGCAGAGGTGAGATAACCAACCACTGTATCTGGGAGAGGATCTTTTCTTCCTTTCCCCTTCTACTGTGGATTAAAATGCTTTACTGTAACTGCTTCAGTTAAGATCAGTCAGGTTCACATATTGTATTACTAATCTATAAAGTTGAATTTTCAGCAGGGAGTGGATTCTGACATCAGAATCCACTCATTGGAGCAATTTCCCCAGTGGGAAATTGAAGTGCTGTCAGTGGCTGAAACACCAGACAGCTCCTGGCTTAAAAGCAGGGATATGGTGGCGGCTCGTCCGCTTCTATTGGGATCTTCAATAAAGAGTTACTTTACTGTTCCTGAGTGTCCTGTCTCTTCAATCGACCCCGGTCTAACACTGGCATCGAAGGTCGGATCCTAGAAGAGAACAAAGGATGAGGAAATCCACGTGGCATCCACAGCCATCTTTGCAGCAAGCGTGACTGAAAAGTGCATTGGCCAGATCCAGGATGACCACCCATGCACCACCAGCTCCGTTCGATGCAGCAAATGAGAAATCATCCTTCTATATGGGCCAATTTAGGATGTTCATGGAAGCCAACAGTCTCCAGGATTTGGCGGATCCTAAGGGCACTTTTCCTTAGCTACTGTGGGCCATGAATGTACGAAATAGCAGAAACCCTAGTCTCACCCACAGATGTAGAGACTATAGAATGGACAATGTTGCAAGAGAAGCTTAAGGAACATTTTGAGCCCTCTGCATCACCACTGGCTTGTAGACATGAATTATATAGCAGAAACCAGCAAGCGGGAGAGACAATGAGTTTGTGGCAACTCTAAAAAAACTCGCAACTGACTGCAAATTTCCAAACGTGGAAGACATGATACGAGATAGGCTCATATTAGGAATGAGGGACTTAAATCTACAAAAATGGCTACTAGCAAGGCAGGATGTCCCATTTAAATTCACAGTCGAGGAAGCCCGAGCAGCTGAAACCTCCAATAGATCAGCTGCCAAAATTAGAGGCTCAAACAGTGTCCATTCATCCAGAGGAACAACCGCCAGCCAACCAGGGAGCCCAGAACATGACGAAAGTACCAAGGAGGAAGAGGACATCTACTGAATAAAGGCCAACAGGAAGGTAGGGCAGTTAGAAATGGGACAGAGACCTCCTTGGCATGCAGGCTGTGGGGGAAATCACCCCAGTGCGTCTTGTAAGTTTAAAGACACTATCTGTCAGCAATGTGATCACAAGGGTCACATAGCCGAGGCTTGCAGAGCGAGTCAGCCAACCTTCCACCACCAGAGGCAACAGGGGTCCCCCACGCATCCACACGGCCCACAGATGTGTTTCCAGAAGGCGCCAAATTCAAAATTCAAGCGGAGAGAAGACCAAAATGAGGAAGCTAGGGAAACACATCAAACAATAGTGGGGCATTCCGACATGTAGAGATCAAAAGAATTCCATATCGTTGTTCAACTTGAAGGAAACCCCTGCAACATGGAAGTGGACATGGGATTTTATATCTCCATGGTATCCTGGTCGACCATCAAAAAAGCGGTTCTGGGTATCACCCAAAAATGACTACAGCTGCAAAAGACACTTTTAAAAGATTATCAGGGAAACCGAATCCCAGTGCTAGGGAGAGGTTTCTTCCAGATTAAATTCAAAGATTTTACGGGCTCACTACCATTGACTATAGTGGACAAGGACCTACTCAGCCTGATAGAAATTTAATGGTTCGAGGCCCTAGGACTCAGAATAACTGGCATCAACACTGTCCAAAGAGATGACTTCAGGGTGCTGAAGCCGAATTCAGGGATGTCTTTGACAGCAGCCTAGGCAAGTACACAGGGACCCCTATATCTTTCAATCTAGACCCCCTAATTGTCCCGTCCGACTGAAACTGCCAAGAGTCCCCTTTGCTCTTCAGTGCAAGGTTGATGAGCAATTAGACAAGCTAATTGCCCAGGGGATTTTGGAGCCAGTCAAACACGCCAGGTGGGAGACACCCATTGTTACCCCAATCAAGCCAGACGGCTCTATCCACATCTGTGCTGAATATAAATGTGCCATTAATAAGGCATTACAACAGAGCGCCTATCCCATGCCAGTGGTGCAGCACCTTTTGCACTCATTGGGAAAAGGCTAACTTTTTGCAAAACTAGACTTAGCACAAGTCTATCAACAGTTGCCGGTGGATGAGGCAACAGCAAAGGCACAAACAATTGTGATCCACAGGGGAGCATTTAAGTGCCATAGACTACAGTTTGGAGTAAGTGTGGCACCAGGGCTGTTCCAAAGCTTACTGGAACGCCTCTTACATGGTATCCCGGGGGTGGTGCCATATTTTGATGACATCCTCGTGTCCACAAGTGACCAAGAACAGCTAACCCAACAGTTGCAGACAGTCCTAACTCGCTTCCAGAAAGCTGAACTTAAAGTCAAAAAAGAGAAGTGCCAAATAGCCATGCCCCAAGTCAAGTTTTTGGGATTTCTAATTGATGGGCCAGGCATTCACCCCACCAGCAGCAAACTTAAAGCCATAAAGGAAGCCCCCACACCAAAAAACAATATGGAACTGTTATGGCTCCCCCTTCAAAGTTCAAACAACACAAAACCAAAAGCAGCCATTCCAAAACTTAAGTCCAAAAGAAAGGAGTTCAACAAGATAACGACTGTCATCAATTATATACACGCCCTGTTCAACAAAAACAGTTCTGGCACCAATTCTCACAGCTCCGAGCCTCTGCTGTAAACCTCGTCACGCAAACAGACACTTTGTTCCTGACAATCTTCACACACACAGCTGTGTCCTTTTATAGTCCTTGAGGCAACGTACTAATTATTGACTCGCCCTTCTCCTAACTAAGTTTGCCTCCGTA
>NW_020717506.1:4215-18740 GCF_900518725.1 Notechis scutatus | reverse complement strand
CTTTTAAATCACACTGACTGGGGAATTCTGTGAGTGGAAGTCCACCCCTTTTAAAACACACTGACTGGGGAATTCTGGAAGTGGAAATCCACCCAAATTAAATCTCACTGACTGGGGAATTCTGGGAGTGGAACTCCACCCAACCTTAATCTCATTGACTGGGGAATTCTGGGAGTTGAAGTCCACCCAACTTAAATCTCACTATCTGGGGAATTCTGGGAGTGAAAGTCCACCCATCTTAAATCAAGCTGGCTGGGGAAATCTGGGAGTGGAAGTCCACCCAACTTGAATCACGCTTGCTGGGGAATTCATTGAGTGCAAGTCCACTCAATTTACGTCAGTCTGTCGGGGGAATTCTGGGAGTCGAAGTCTACCCAACTTAAATCTCACTGACTGGGGAATTCTGGGATTTGAATTCAATCCAAAATCCACCCAACTTAAATCAGTCTGTCAGGGGAATTCTGGGAGAGGAAGTCCACCTATTTTAAATCACACTGATAATGGAATTCTGGGAGTGGAAGTCCACCCCTCTTAAATCACACTGGCTTGGGAATTCTGGGAGAGGAACTCCACCAAACTCAAATGTCCCAAGCTGGGAAATTCTGGAAGTGGAAGTCCACCGATCTTAAATCACACTGACTGGGGAATTGTGGGAGTGGAACTCCACCCAACTTAAATCTCACTGACTGGGGAATTCTGGGGGCTGGAAATCCACCCAATTTAAATCAGTTCATTTGAGGAATTCTGGTAGTGGGAGGCCACCCAACTTAAATCAAGCTGTCTGGAGATTTCTGGGAGTGGAAGTGTTGTGACTCGGAGGTTTGAGCCTGCTCTGTTAGAAGACACAGACTTGAGCAATGAGGAAGAGGAGGATTTGGCCTTGAGGTTTGAGCCTGCTTTGCTGGAGGATTTGGAATTGCCTTCCTCCCCAGGACCTTCCTCCCTGGTTGTGCCTCAGGTGTCGGCAGATAATCAGGAGAGCGTAGCGGAGCCTCTGGCTGAGGATCAAACTGAGGAATGTTGGTTTGATGCAAGGCAAAGATGCAGGCATAGGCGTGAGATGCAACGTAGAAGGAAAGGACAAATCAGGGACTGAGATGAGAGACTGACACGCCCCTCAGTCAATAAAAGTGGGCGTGTTAGCTCTGGATTCTCGTTCGGGACAATTTGTTAATTTGGGATAGAAGCTTTGACAAATTCTGTGTGTGGTGTTTGCTTGTGATTTATGTTCTTGTTTTATTATCGGACTTGGCAGGCAGCTTGTGGGAGACTGCCAAGGACTTCTCCAGCCAAAGGAATTTAACCCTGTCGTTACTGGTCTTGTCTGCTTGTTTATATTCCTTTGGAAACTTGGATTCTCACCTCGTGGGCACAGGTGAGACATAACATTTTTGTCCCGAACCTACAAAAACCATCTTCTGACCAAGATGGATCAACAACAGCAGCAGCAGCAGCAGCAGCAGATTAATCAACTTCAAAATGATAACCAAGTTTTGCAGCAGCAAATTACTCAGCTGATTAATCAAATCACTCTGCTGCAGGCTCGTGCTGCTCCTCCTGCCCCTCCCCGTAGGAAATGCCTGGTAGCTGTGCCGGATAAGTTCTCTGGGCAGCCTGAAATGTTCCCGGCTTTCATGGGACAGTGCCAATTGTTTATGGCTCTGAGGCCGGAGGATTTTCCTGATGACCGGGCTCGGGTGGGGTTTGTAATCAGCCTTCTGTCAGGCTCGGCTGCCAGGTGGGCCACTCCTTTGTTGGTGCAGGACAGTCCATTGCTAACAGACTATCAGGGGTTTTGGCGTCACCTGAGATTTATGTATGAGGACCCCATACGGGCTCAGACAGCAGCCAGATGCCTGAAGGAACTTCGCCAGGGGAAACGCCCCTTGCAGGAGTTCATTTCAGAGTTTCGACTGCTCTGTTTGGACTCTGTGTGGAATGATGCGGCTTTAATGGACGCTTTCCAAGATGGCCTGTCGGAGGACATACAGGACGAGTTAGTTCACGTGGAGCTGGCCCCGACCCTCAACGCTCTGGTGGTGCAATGCTTACGCATTGATGCCCGACTTCAACGGCGTAAGACTCGACCTCCCGTTCCGGAGCAGCCATCCACCTCAAGGCCACAGCATCCTGTACAACCAGCGCCCCAGGTCTCCGACAGTGCCGTGGCCAGGGCCGAGGAGCCAATGGAGTTGGGTGCGATCCAACCTCATTTGACGGCCCAAGAACGCACACGGAGACTCCAGGGAGGCTTATGCCTATATTGTGGGGGGCCTGGACATTTTGTGAATTCCTGTTCTGTTCAATGGTGGGGGGCACGCAGGCCTGTGCCCGAATCTAGACTTGATCAGTCGGGGAAACAAGGTCGGTCTGGCCTCGGGGAAACTCTAGGTCAGACACGTATCAACCACCCGCCTGAAGTAGTGGAGGTGGACTCTGGACCCCCTCGACATTTACTGCTAGACACTCAGGTTTTCTTGCCGTCCCGGTCGGAGGGGATTCCTGCAGTTGCGTTGGTGGACTCGGGGGCTACGACCAGTTTCATGGACCAGGCCTTTGCAACTCATTTTGACGTCCCCTTGGTTGCGGTGGAGCCTCCAATCAAGGTGGAAACGATTGATGGGCGGGAACTTCGTGCTGGGCCCATTCGTTTCGCTACTCAGCCGTTGCACCTGGTTATTGGGGACCATGAGGAGGCGATTAGTTTCTACATCACTGCGGACCTCCATCTCCCCTTGGTCCTCGGAATGGCCTGGTTACGGTTACACGATCCTCGGGTGGCATGGGCGCAGAACGCCATTTCGTTCCCGAGTCTCCAGTGTGTGGACCATTTACGACACACCTGTGCTGGCCAGGACATTGCCGCCCCCATTGTCTCTGTACCTCCTGAACTCTCTGATTTTTCCGATGTCTTTAGTGAGAAGGAGGCGGATCGGTTACCCCCGCATCGACCCTATGACTGTCCCGTGGACCTTCTGCCCGATGCCCCACTACCCAAGGGACGCCTGTATTCTATGTCTGAGCCCAAATTGGCCGCCCTTCATGATTTCTTGGAAAATAATTTGGCCCGGGGGTTTATCCGGCCGTCGTCGTCCCCTCTTTCTGCTCCCGTTCTTTTCGTTAAAAAGAAGACGGGGGACTTTCGCTTGTGTTGCGACTACCGCCGGTTAAACGCCATTACGGTGCAGAATAGTTATCCCTTGCCGCTCATTCCAGAGTTGATGGAGCGGTTACGGGAGGCTACTGTCTTTACCAAGCTCAATCTTTGAGGGGCCTACAACCTGGTGCGGATGTGAGAGGGGGATGAATGGAAGACGGCGTTTGGCACCCGATACGGCCATTTTGAATACACCGTGATGCCATTTGAGTTGACCAACGCCCCCGCAGTCTTCCAGCACCTGATGAACGACGTGTTCCGGGACATGCTCGATCGGTTTGTGGTGGTGTACCTGGACGACATTTTGATTTATTCCAGGTCCAGGGACAACCATATTCAACAAGTTCGTCAGGTATTGCAACCTCTTTGGGAGCATCAACTCTATGCGAAGCTGGAGAAATGCCTCTTTTTCCAGACTTCCATAGAGTTCTTGGGGCACATCATCTCTCCCGAAGGCATTGCCATGGACCCGCGTAAGGTGGAGGCTTTGTGTAGTTGGGAACCCCCTCGTCGAGTGAAAGACGTTCAACGTCTCTTGGGGTTCGCTAATTATTATCGGACCTTCATCCCGGGTTTTGCCAAGCTGACGGATCCCATCACTCAGCTCCTTAGAAAGAAGGTCCCATTCCAGTGGGGGCCCCTGCAGCAACAGGCCTTTGAGGCTCTCAGGAAGGCCTTCGTCGCAGAACCTATCCTGAGGCATCCTGATCCACATCGTCCGTTTGTGGTGGAGACAGATGCGTCCAACGTGGCTATTGGGGCTGTGTTGTTGCAAGCCTCAGCGGATGGCGCCCCTCTTTTTCCCTGCGCTTACTATTCTCGGAAACTCACTCCTTCCGAGCGCAACTATACTATCTGGGAAAAAGAGTTGCTGGCTATCAAGGCTGCGTTTGAGACCTGGTGACATCACCTTGAGAGGGCTCGGCACAAGGTGGAGGTTCGGACGGATCATCGTAATTTGGAGCACTTGTCCACTGCGAGGAAGTTGAACCAGCGACAGATTCGGTGGTCGTTGTTCTTTGCTCAGTTCAACTTTTTTGTGACTTATATCCCCAGTGGTCAAAATCGGAAAGCAGATGCCCTGTCACGTAAACCTGAGTACCTTTGTCCCGAGGACCCTCTTCCTCCACGTACGGTGCTGCCACTGGAGTCTTTGGCCGTTATCCAGGAACCGGTGGATTTACGGACTTGGATACGAGAGGCGCAGCGCTTAGACGCTTGGTCGCAGCAGAGAATGGGGGAAATTGGACCTGACTCCCCATGGACTCTGGAGGAGGGCTTACTACGACATCGGGGCTGATTGTATGTGCCCACAAGGACACTTAGAGCTCTCATCATGACTCAATGTCATGACAACCCTGCTGCTGGCCATTTTGGATTTTTTAAGACCCTTCATCTTGTCACACGGACTTTTTGGTGGCCTCGAGTCCGACATGATGTCTACGCCTACATCACGTCCTGTGTAGCGTGTCGGCAAGCGAAAGCCACAACGGGTGCGCCTCCTGGTCTCCTTCAACCACTACCGACTCCGGAAAGACCATGGGGGGTAATTTCCATGGACTTTTTAACGCATTTGCCCTCTTCGTCGGGGTATACGACGGTGCTCGTGGTGGTTGATATGTTAACTAAGATGGCTCACTTTATCCCCTGTCAGAGGTTACCGTCGGCTCGTACTACTACCCAGTTATTTTTGCAACACATGTTCCGTCTGCATGGTCTGCCAGACAGGGTGGTTTCGGATTGTGGTGTTCAGTTTACCGCGCAATTTTGGAAGAGCCTGATGACCGCATTGCAGGTGCAGGTGTGCTTGGCGTCGGCGCACCATCCGGAGACTGATGGTGGGACGGAGAAGGTGATTGGCATCCTCGCCCAATATTTACGATGTTTTGTTAACCACCGACAAAATGATTGGGTGACTTACCTCCCTTTGGCAGAGTTTGCCTTCAATAACTCTCAGCACACCTCCACTCACATGACACCTTTTTACGCGAACGTGGGTTTCCATCCGAGGTTTTTCCCATTGTCGATCTTGGATTCCCCGGTTCCTGAGACGCGGGACTTTTTGTCGGAACTGCATTCGGTTCACCAATTGGTTTCACAGCAATTGGAACAGGCTAAGGTGGACTACAAAAGGTTCGCGGATCGTTCGCATTGGGCGACGCCTCCGTTAGCTGTGGGAGACAGGGTGTGGTTATTCACGAAGCATCTACGGGTTGATCGTCCGGTCAAGAAGTTGGACCATCGCTTCATCGGTCCCTTCCCTATCAAGGCGGTCATCAATCCTGTTCCTTATCGGCTCACCCTACCGCACTCTATGCGCATTCATCCTGTCTTCCACCATTCCCTTCTGGTTCCTGACGCCCCATCGTGTGCCCTCTGTTCCCCCGCTGGTATGGTTTCTCCATCTGTACCCGGCGATGATCCCGCTGCTGACGACATGGTGGTCAGCATTCGGGATTCTCGCTGGCTGAAAGGACGATTTCAATACTTCGTCAAGAGGCTAGGGGATGGACCGGAGGCTCTTTCCTGGGTGGATGCTTCCACGGTTCACGCCCCGGACCTTATCCGGAGATTCCATGAACAGTTTCCATTGAAACCGCATCCGGATCGTCAGACTCGGGGGAAGGGCCCTGCGGTGAGGGATAGTGTTGTGACTCGGAGGTTTAAGCCTGCTCTGTTAAAAGACACAGACTTGAGCAATGAGGAAGAGGAGGGGCTGGAAATCCACCCAATTTAAATCAGTTCATTTGAGGAATCCTGGTAGTGGGAGGCCACCCAACTTAAATCAAGCTGTCTGGAGATTTCTGGGAGTGGAAGTGTTGTGACTCGGAGGTTTGAGCCTGCTCTGTTAGAAGACACAGACTTGAGCAATGAGGAAGAGGAGGATTTGGCCTTGAGGTTTGAGCCTGCTTTGCTGGAGGATTTGGAATTGCCTTCCTCCCCAGGACCTTCCTCCCTGGTTGTGCCTCAGGTGTCGGCAGATAATCAGGAGAGTGTAGCGGAGCCTCTGGCTGAGGATCAAACTGAGGAATGTTGGTTTGATGCGAGGCAAAGACGCAGGCATAGGCGTGAGATGCAACGTAGAAGGAAAGGACAAATCAGGGACTGAGATGAGAGACTGACACGCCCCTCAGGCAATAAAAGTGGGCGTGTTAGCTCTGGATTCTCGTTCGGGACAATTTGTTAATTTGGGATAGAAGCTTTGACAAATTCTGTGTGTGGTGTTTGCTTGTGATTTATGTTCTTGTTTTATTATCGGACTTGGCAGGCAGCTTGTGGGAGACTGCCAAGGACTTCTCCAGCCAAAGGAATTTAACCCTGTCGTTACTGGTCTTGTCTGCTTGTTTATATTCCTTTGGAAACTTGGACTCTCACCTCGTGGGCACAGGTGAGAAATAAAAGGAAGTCTACCCAACTTAATTCTCACTGACTGGGGAATTCCCGGAGTTGAAGTCCACCAAATGTCCACGCAACTTAAATGAAGCATCCTGGGGAATTCTCACAGTGGAAGTCCCCCAAACTTAATTCAATCTGTCAGGGGAATTCTGGGAGTGGAACTCCACCAAACTGAAATGATGCTGGCTGGGGAATTCTGGAAGTCAAAGTCCCTCAACTTAAATATGACTGACTGGTGAATTCTGGGAGTGGAAGTCAACCCAATTTACATCAATCTGTGAGGGGGATTCTGCGAAAAGAAGTCCACTTATTTTAAATCTGATAATGGGATTCTGGGAGTGGAAGTCCACCCAACTTTAATATCACTGACTGGGAAATTCTGGGAGGGGAAGTCCAACCAAATTAAATATCACTGACTGGAGAATTCTGGGAGTTAAAATCCACTCCTCTTCAATCAAACTGATGGGGAATTCTGGGAGTTAAAATCCACTCCTCTTAAATCAAACTGATGGGGAATTCTGGGAGTGGAAGTCCACCCAACTTAAATCAACCTGTCGGGAATACTTGGAGTGGAAGTCCACCCAAATTAAATTAAGCTGTCTGTGGAATTCTGTTAGTGGAAATCCACACAACTAAAATTTCACTGACTGTGGAATTCTGGGAGTGAAAGTCCATTTATTTTAAATGACACTGATAATGTAATTCTGGGAGTGGAAATCTACCCTACTTAAATTAAGCTGCCTGAGGAATATCTGGGAGTCGAGGTCCACACAACTTTTTTTTTTTTGAAAACAATTTTATTGGTTTTTAAAGACAAACAAAAACAAACAAAACATAAAAACATCCAGCTTTCTTTCATAAATGTACAAGTAGTGTGTCGGTTGGTTTACAAATTTTTTGTGCATCCATTTCATAGTCTCAATTACGGTTACATTGCATACTAACTCATATTATCAATCAAAAATTGAATACCCTAGTATCACCATTAATCAATCATTTGACTATAATTTTGTTCATTCATACTTTGCGAGATAACTATAATTTACTTATTTTATAACAATTCATATAATCCTCCCAAATCTATCCTAAAAACATTTTATAGATATGATAACAAAGAAAAAAAAATACATCTTCATATGTTCATTATTTTCTAAAATTCTAAGTACTCTATTATTGTATTTTATTATCTAACCATTGATAGAAAAGATCCCAAATATTTATAAAATTGTTTATCTTCTTGTTCTCCAATTTCAAATGTCAATCTACTCATTTCAGCACATTCCAATATTTTCTTAATAATTTCTTCCTGCAATGGTATTTTCTCATTTTTCCAATTTTTAGCAAATACAATCCTAGTCGCTGTTAATACATTTAAAATCAAATATTTTAAATCTTTACTGTATGTATCAGGTAAAATTCCCAATAAAAATATCTCTGGTTTCAAGTCCATATGTTTCTTTGTCATTTTTTCCAACCACATGCGGATTTTAGTCCAGTATTTTCTAGCGTCCTCACAAGTCCACCACATATGGTAACATGAGCCAGGTATCTGATGACATTTCCAACATTTTTCAGATATATTCTTGAACATTCTTGCTATTCTTGTCGGGGGGAAATGCCACCTGTAAAACATCTTATACAAATTTTCTTTATATGCTGTTGACATTGTCATTTTATAATTTTGAGACCACAATTTTTGCCATTTCTCTGAATCAATCCCATATCCAAAATTCTTCCCCCAAGCAATCATAGTTTCTTTAACTTGTTCTTCCTCTAGTTTAATTTCCAATAAATAACCATATAATTTTTTAATCACCTTCTCATCAGTACCTGTCAAAATCTTATCTAAATCAGTCAATTTATCATAGAATCCTTCTGTTTTAAAATCTTCATCATACCTTGAATGTATTTGCGCATATGAAAACCAATTCATCTTTATACCTTGTTCCTCTAAATTTTGCATCGATTTAAGTTCACCCTTTTCATCCAATATTTCCCCATATCTAACTGTTTGTTCCTTCTTGTATATTATAGGATAGGAGAATGCTTCAATAGTCGATAACCAAACTGGAATTTTCAAATAACATTGTCTTTTAATCTTCTCCCAATTTAACCACAAGGACTCCCGTATACGATGTCTTCTAAAATAGCCCTGTGTTTTAGTTCCCTTATACCATAAAAAAGCATGCCAGCCCAACAACAAATCATGTCCTTCTAGTGTCAACAATCTAGTCTTTCTTAATGTTATCCATTCCTTAGCCCACATCAAATTTGCAGCTTGATAGTACAACTCCCAATTAGGCAAACCAAATCCTCCTCTAATTCTAGCATCTTGTAAAAGTTTTAACTTTATTCTCGCTTTCTTACCTTGCCATATATACTTCAACACAATTTTATTTAAATCTTCAAAATAGTCTTTTCCAAGCCTAATTGGTATTGTTTGAAACAAGTATAAGATTCTGGGTAGGATATTCATCTTGATTGTTGAGATTCTCCCTATTAATGACAATTGTAGATTTTCCCATTTCTTCAAATCTAAGGCTATCTGTTGTTTAAGTTTAATATAATTATTCTCTTTTAATGTACTACATCTTGGTGTCAAATGTATCCCCAAATACTTAACCTTATTTGTGACTTGAAGTTTCAATAGGTCTGCCAGTTCTTCTCTTTGTCTTAGTGGCATATTCTTTGTCAAAATCTTTGTTTTATCTTTATTTATTTTCAAACCAGCCACCTCACCATATGTCTCTATATTTTTCAATAATTTTGGAGCTGTTTCTAAAGGATCTTCCAAAATAAAGGCCAAATCATCCGCAAAGGCTTGCAATTTAAATTCTTCCTTTTTAATTTTCATTCCTTTTATACTTTTATCATCTCTAATATTTCTATTCAACACTTCCAAAGTTAATACAAATAGCAAAGGTGATAGTGGGCATCCTTGTCTTGTACCTTTTCTTATATTGATAGAATCTGTGAATTCTCCCTCTATCGTTACCTTTGCCGTTTGCTTATAGTATATGGCTTCTATTGCTTAAATAAATTTTCTGGCAAAACCCATCTGTTCCAATAATAATAACATAAATCTCCAATTCACATTATCAAATGCCTTTTGCGCATCTAAGAATATCAAAGCCATTTGCTTTTCGGGATGTGCCTCGTAATATTCCAAAGTGTCCAGAATTACTCTCATATTGTATTTGATTTGTCTCTTTGGCAGAAATCCATTTTGATCTGGATGAATAAAGTTATTTAAGTATTTTTTAAGTCTTTCTGCCAAAATTGAAGCAAAAATTTTATAGTCTGCATTTAGTAAAGAAATAGGTCTATAATTCTTAATTTGCAATAGATCAGCCTCTTCTTTTGGAATAAGTGTAATATAGGCTTCTGACCATGTTTTAGGTATCATCTTCTTTAACATAACTTCGTTCATGACTTCTAGCAATGGAAGGCTCAACGATTCTTGTAGTGTTTTATAAAATTCTGCTGGAAGCCCATCTGGACCTGGTGCTTTTCCATTATTTTGCTTCTTAAGTGCTTCAGTTAATTCCATCATTATTATATTACTTTCTAACATTTTTTCAGTCTCTTTAAGTATCTTAGGTAGATTAGCATTCTGTAGGTACTGTTTGACTCTTTCCTCATCAATATTCTCTTGCTTATATAGTTGCCCATAAAAGTCTCAAATAATTTCCTTTTTCTCTTTATTGCCATAGCAAACTTGGCCTTGATCATCTATTAACTGCAATATTTTCCTTGATTCTTTCTCCTTTCTCAATTTGTATGCTAACCATCTACCTGGTTTATTTGCATCTTCAAAGTAGTTCTGTTTAGCACTTCTAATCTTCTGTGCCAATTCTTCTTTCTCTATTTGACCCATTTTATGTTTAATTATGTCCAATTTTAGTTTAATGTCTTTTTTCTGTGGCGTTTTCTGTAGTTCTTTTTCAAGTCTTTTATGCTCATCTTCTAAAACTTTAGTGGCTTGCCTTTTCCTAATGTTCTTTTTCCTTATATAGTCTATTATCAAGCCTCTAGCATATGCCTTCATTGTGTCCCAGACATTCTGGATTGAAGTATCTTCTTTTTTATTTTCTCTAAAGAAAAAGGCCAATTCTTTCTCCATCCATTGTGTAAAGTCTTTTTCCTTTAAAATAGTATTATTTAATGTCCATTTCGATCTTCTTTTTTGTCCTTTCCATTTAATTGTCATTGGATTGTGGTCTGCCCAAGTACTTGTTTCAATGTTTATTTCTTGAATGTTAGATATTAGTTCTGTTGATATCCAAATCATATCTATTCTGGACCATGATAAGTGTCTATTTGAATAAAAAGTATATTGTTTAGTTTTAGCATTTCTTTCTCTCCATATATCCTTTAAATTTATTTCATCTATCATTTTAAAAAAGGATTTAGGGAGAGTCTTTCTGTTTTGCTTTGTTGTTGTTGCTGTATAGTCCAATTTATTGTCTACAATTCCATTGAAATCTCCCATCATGACTATATTAACATAGTCCAGTCCAATTATTTTCATATGTAATTTTTTGTAGAATTCTTCTTGTTTATCATTCGGAGCATAAATTGCAATCAGGAGTGTTTTCATATTATTGTCCATTATTTCCACCATTAATACTCTTCCATCTTCATCAGTATGAATCAATTTTGCTGGGATAGTCTCTTTAATGTATAAAACCACTCCTCTTTTCTTACATTGAGTCAAAGAAGTGAATATTTTCCCTAATTTTGGCTGTACCAACATATTGTTCATATTGTTTTTTAATGTGTACTTCTTGTAAGCAAATTATATCAAATTTTAATTTCTCTAATTTATGAAAAATTTTCCTTCTTTTAACAGCTGAGTTAAGTCCATTTATATTCATTGTAATCAGTTTTTTCTCTTCCATGATTATATTTTGTAATTAGGTTTGGCAGCTCTCTTAGATCTTGGTTCACGTTGTTCTTTGATCTCCACCTGTCCACCTACTGCGCCTTCTTCTTTTTCAGTCCCCATTTGATCCTCTTGGAATTCAATTAGTGAGATCTCTTTTTCTGCCTCTTCCTCTCTCCTTCCAAAAAATTCTGTGTAGAATAATTCTGCTTTCTCAATTGAATCAATTCTGTGTCTCTGTTCTTGCCATGTAAACATTAGTCCTTCTGGAATCAGCCATCTATAATTCACCTCTTTTTTCAATAACATTTTAGTCAAAAATCAGTATTCTCTTCTCTTCTCATCTCTCTCACTCTTCTAGGTATTTGTTTTAAAACCACAATCTCCTTGCCTTTGTATTTCAACGTTTTCTCTCTTGCCACTTGTAATATTTGTGTTTTAATGGCTTTTTTTTGTAAATCTGATGTGAACTTCTCTTGGTAGGTTGTTTCTCATCGCATATCTTGTAAAAACTCGGTATATCTCATCTACTCCTTCCATCATCTTCTCCTCTGTTATTTCCAAAGCTTCAGCCAGTATTTCTATCATTATCGCAGCTAGATTTTGTCCTTTTTCTTCCTCTATGTTTTGAAATCTAAGATAGAATTCTGATCTGTCCATCTCCCACCTCAGCATCCCACTTTTATCTTGTTCAACCACTGTTAATCTACTGTCAATGTTTCCAATCTTCTTGTCTCTTTGTTTATCTTCTTCTTCAATTTTTTGGAATCTCTCATCATACTTCGCCATCATTTGTTGAATATTTTCAATTTTTTCATCAGTCTTCCCTGTTCTTTGTTCAATGTTCTCTGTTCTCTGTTCTTTGTTCAATGTTCTCTGTTCTTTGTTCAATGTTCTCTGTTCTTTGTTTAATGTTCTCTATTCTCTTTTCAGTGGTGTCTGATTTTATTTTAAGGTCTTGGATTCCTTGCATAATCATCTGTAGAGTCACTTTTTCTTGTTCTTTATCTTGTTTTAACATTGTCTGAATTAAACGTTGTCCTCCAGATGGTGGGGAGGCAGAAGTAGAAGTTGAGGCGCCAGAAGGTATGAGTTTCCTACTCATTTTGAATGATTCAAAATCTTCAAATTAATCCGATTAGTGAAGTAGCTAATTATAATCCAAGGTGGGAAATAAAAGTGGTAGAGAGTAAAAGGCCCAATGGTAGTAAAAGAAAAAAAAAAAGGGGGGGGGGAAGAAAAATTATTCAGGTTCTTCTGAACCTTAATCCAATTATGAAATAATCAATTGTAATCCAAGATAGAGGATAAAAATAATAAGAAGAAAAAAGCCCAATAATAATTTAAAAAAGGATGAGAGAAAAATTTCTTCAGGTTCTTCACACCTTAATCCAATTAAGAAATCTCAAAAATAAAAATAAAAAAAACATAAAAATAAACCAAAAATATGGATGGAAAAAGCAAAGATCCCATTGAAAAAAGAAAAAGGAAAAATTTTGAGGCTTTCCCTTTAAAATAAAAAGCAAAAGTAAGAATATTACAAAAATAAAGTTTTTTTTTTTTTAAAAAAAGAAAGGAGTACAATAGAGCTGGTAAGGAGGGGTAACACAACTAAAAAAAAATAAAAAAGAACACACTGCACTTTATTTAATTATCCAAGGCTCTTGTTATAACTCTCTTCTCCACAAGCTTCAAAGCCAAACTTCAATTGTTGATAGAAATCCAGAAGAACGCCTGTAATAACACTCTCCCGTGCTCTTCCCTCTATCTTATCAAGTTGCAATGTCCTTGAAAGGGAGTCTTTCACAGTTTTCTGAACTTCAACTAAAATATTTTCAAGCCTCTAGTTGGCAGTGTTACAAAGTTTCTTTATTCTCACTTTCCCCCTCCTCTCCCAGACAAAACGTAATAGAAGTTAAAAAAAGGAGAGAGTATATATATATATATATATATATAAAGAAAAATATATATATATATATATATATATATATATATATATAAAGAAGAATAACTAAAGGGAGCCTCTAATCTAAAAACTTAAAAAGTCAAAAAAGAGAAGAAAAAATAGATATATATAAAAGAAAAACCAGTCCAGTTAACAAATGCTAAGTCGCGATAGAAGTCCAGTAGTAAAAAAAGTAAAAAAGTAAAAAGCCAAGCCTCACTTTGACGTTTCCATTTAAAAGCCGTCGCTTATTCAGTTCTGTCAAAACTTTTACAGATTTTTTCTTTTTCTTAGGGTGTCCTTTTAAATCTCAAAATAATGGTAAAAAAAAAAAAGTTCTCACCAAGCTGACACACTTTCTCTTTCAGTCTCTTCTGTTCTGGAGCTGTCCCAACTTCAGCAGCTTTGATGGCTGCCTCTCCGCCGCTGGCAAAAAGGGCTTCTCCTGAATCGACCAGGGACTTTGTGATATCCCTGGGATCCACAGGATGCGCCCTTCACTATCACCATCTCTACGGGACGGTTTAGGTCAGTTTGGACCGACCAGGGGCAAAGATATCGGCTGCAATTTCAGAGCTCCGAGATTGCAAGCCGTATCGTCGCGACGTCAGCTCCGCCCTCCAGGTCCACCCAACTTAAATCAATCTGTCAGGGGAATTCTGGGAGTGGAAGTCCACCGAACTTATATCTCACTGACTGTGGAAATCTGGGAGTGGAAGTCCACTCAAATTAAATCACACTCGCTATGTAATTCTGGAAGTGGAAGTCCACCCAACTTACCTCTCACTGACAAATGAATTCTGGCTGTGAAAGTCCACCCAACTGAAATCTCAATGACTAGGGTATTTTGGAAGTGGAAGTACACTAAACTTAAAACACAGTAGCTATGGAATTCTGTGAGTTGAAGTCCATCCAAGATAATTCACATTGGCTGGGGAATTCTGTGAGTGGGTGTCCACTCAACTTAAATCACTCTGACTTGGGAATTCTGGAAGCCGAAGTCCACCCAACTTAAATCAAGCTGTCAGGGGAATTCTTGGAGTGGAAGTCCACCCAAATTAAATAAAGCTGTCTGGGGAATTCTGGGAGTAGAAATCCACCCAACTTAAATCACACTGGCTGTGGAATTCTGGGAGTTGAAG
>NW_020717505.1:12413-56036 GCF_900518725.1 Notechis scutatus | reverse complement strand
AAGAAAGAAAGAAAGAAAGAAAGAAAGAAAGAAAGGAAGGAAGGAAGGAAGGAAGGAAGGAAGGAAGGAAGGAAGGAAGGAAAGAGAAATGATAAATATATTATAGAGAGAGGGAAGGGGAGAGAAAGAAAGAGAAATGATAGATATATTATAGATAGAGGGGAGAGAAAGAAAGAGAAATGATAAATATATAGAGAGAGAAGGTGAGAGAAAGAAAGAGAAAGAAAGAGAAATGATAGATATATTATACATAGATAGAGAGGGGAGAGAAAGAAAGAAAAATGATAAATATAGAGAGAGAGAAGGTGAGAGAAAGAAAGAGAAATGATAGATATATTATACATAGATGGAGAGGGGAGAGAAAGAAAGAAAAATGATAAATATATAGAGAGAGAAGGTGAGAGAAAGAAAGAAAAATGATAGATATATTATAGATAGAGGGGAGAGAAAGAAAGAAAAATGATAAATATAGAGAGAGAGAAGGTGAGAGAAAGAAAGAAAAATGATAGATATATTATAGATAGAGTGGAGAGAAAGAAAGAAAAATGATAAATATAGAGAGAGAGAAGGTGAGAGAAAGAAAGAGAAATGATAGATATATTATACATAGATAGAGAGGGGAGAGAAAGAAAGAGAAATGATAAATATATAGAGAGGGAAGGTGAGAGAAAGAAAGAGAAATGATAGATATATTATACATAGACAGAGAGGGGGAAGAAAAAGAAAGAAGAAAGAAAGAAAGAAAGAAAGAAAGAAAGAAAGAAAGAAAGAAAGAAAGAAAGAAAGAAAGAAAGAAATGATAGATATATTATAGATAGATATAGAGGTGGGAGATGATAGAGATATAAATGATAGATATGATAGAAATATAGATGAGATAGATAGATAGAAAGATAGATATGATAAATAAAGCTAGAAATGATATAGATAAATATGATAATGGACGGACGGACGGACAGACAGACCAGATTGTGCTCCACTAATGGCCGGGTCCTTTTCATCAAAAGAAGACTGATAATCTTGAAAATAAGAAGAGCAGCTCACTAGGATGTTTAGTGAAGAGGGCAATCTTTATGGAGAATGTTTGAGATGTTAAAATGTGCAAATATGTGTAGAAGGGTAACCATCCCTGCAAGCAATGAATGTTTGCTAAAAGACACAAAACAAAGGGCCGTGCATGTTTTGTGAAAATGAGGGTTGGGTAAACCAGGATAAGTTTATGGAAGCTTGAAGGCTGATTCTTAAAGGCGTTGGCTAAAACAAGAAGGAATCAGTCAAAAACGAAGGCCATCCCTCTGGACGAAGGTGGATTGAATAGGAAAAAAAAAAATGACTGGCCAGGACAACAGAAGTATGTTGGGTTTGGTGGCCACCGAAGGAGAATGAATAAGGATGGGTTCCTAAAATAAATACTTGCAAAAGAGAGTGAATTTGGCTGAGAGGGGAGCAGGACTCTGAGATAAATAAAGAAATCCAAGATAAGGAGGCGAGAAGAATGCAGGAGAAGCAGAGATGGATGGCCAGGATAGAAAAGCATGGAGTCATAAGTGAACCACGTTGGTATAAACTACTTTTAGCTATGTTTGTTTTCCTTTCCTTTTTCTTATCTTCCTCACTTCTCTTCTCCGCTCCACCCCACACCGCTTATCTCCAAGGGGAGCAAGAGTTGGGTGGACTGCAGTGTTGATAGATCGAGATCTTCTAAGTCTGTCTGCTGAAGGTCAGGAATTCCCTGCAGACAGACGGACACACGGGTTGGCTTAATGAGCTCGCTTAAAACAGAGCTTCCCTTGGTGATGTCTAGCAACTTGCAGTTTTCCTTTGAGGAAGCTTTTCTGCTCTGGATCCTAACATCCCACAAACTCTGTTTTATTTGCAGGGATTTCTGTATTCCCCACAGGGGAAAGGGGGCATAACAGGTTGAACTATACTCTAAGCTGGCCTCCTCTTGACAAGAGAACATCCTTACTCCCTTTCTTCCAAGGACTCCCTGCCTGCCCCTCCCCTCCCCCAAGTCTCTTCCCTTCTTCCTCCCACAAACCTGGATTGTAAACTATTTCCTGGCACATTCCAGCCTATTTCATTCTCGCTGACAGAAAATGCCTTCAGCAGATTCTTATTTCCGTAAACGTCTTTTTTTTTTTTTTGGCTTCTTTGCTGAAGCAAGGAACGATCTCCGTGGAACAAAAGTCAGAATCAGAATCAGAATAGAGCTGGGAGGGACCTTAGAGGTCTTCTAGTCCAGCCCCCTAGTCAAGCAGGAGATCCTATACCCGTGATGGCGAACCTAGGGCACGCGGGCCACAGGTGGCACACAAAGCCACGCAAGCTGTAGGCAAACTTTTACCTCACTGCATTTCAGTCCTTTTTTGGCCTCCTAGACGCTTGAGGACAGCTACTGGGAGGCCGAAAAAGGACTGAAACAGGCCGAAAATCAGCTAGGAGTCGCAATGCAGGTAAGGTAAGATTGTGTGCGCATGCAAGGAGTGTGTGGGGCCCCCCCCACGCGCATTGCCTTCTGGGTGCTGGCATGTGAGCACACAATTTTTGGCACAGGAGCCCAGAAAAGGTTAGCCACCACTGTCCTATACCATTTCAGACAAGTAGCTGTCCAGTCTCTTAAAAACCTCCAGTGATGAAGCCCCCACCATTTCTGGTGGCAAGTCGTTCCACCGGTTAATTGTTCTCACTGTGAGGAAGTTTCTCCTTAGTCCCAGGTTGCTTCTCTCCTTGGTTAGTTTCCGTCCATTGTTTCTTGTCCTGCCTACGGGGGCTTTGGAGAATAGCTTGACTCCCTCTTCTTTGGGGCAGCCCTTCAAATACTGGAATCCTGCTATCATGTCATCCCCTAGTCCGTCTTTTCTTTAGATTAGCCAAACCCAAATCCTGCAGCCGTTCTTCCTATGTTTTAGTCTCCAGACCTTTGATCCTCTTAGTTGCTCTTCTCTGCACTTGTTCCAAAGTCTCAACATCTTTTTTGTAATGTGGTGACCAAAATTGGTTGCACTATTCCAGGTGTGGCCTTACTAAGGGTTTATAAAGCGGTACTAATACTTCATGCGATTTTGATACTATGCCTCTGTTTATACAACCATGGATTGGATTTGGGTTTGGGGGCTGCTGCTGCACGTGGCTGGCTCACGTTTAAGGGATCATCCCCTCCCTTGCAAAATTTGGCACGTTCCCAAAGTCAATGGACCATACTTGGAAAAAGGCCTTGACTTAAGGTATCCCTTGTGGTTGCCCGTGTTTGTGGCCTTGTGCAAATCTTTGCAGGTTGTGTTAAATGGGAGGGGGATTGAGGCTGCTTTCAAACAGAAGGCCAGCCCTGTTGGGTTGGCTAAGGGAGCACAGCTGGAACAATATCACACCTACCCTAACGAAGGGATTTAGTTTAGTTTAGTTTAGTTTATTGTCATTGCACCTCCTTCAACAAAATTATATGTCTTCAGTGTACAATTGATGACTATGAAAATAAACACAAACACACATCCCTCACACTCCATGCATTGAATTGAAAATTGCATTAATATTGCACTATGCAGTTTTCTCTTCCTTCTGTGACTTCAGGGCTTAATGCTGGCCCGTTGCATTCAGTAAAACAGGGGTCCCCAACCACCGGACCCCGGACCGGTACCGCTCCGTGGATCATTTTGTACCGGGCCGCCTACTTTGCTTGGGCGCCGCCATCTTGTTTCGACGGCGCTTGAGAAAGTGCTTCCGGGTGAGCTTGTCGGTCGTCGGTTGGAAAGCGGCGTTTGGGTGCTGAAGGAATCCTCGCGCCTTAGTTTCGTCGAAGAGGTGGGGGGCGGCTTCGAACGAAGAGCCGTCCCGATGGCGGTGGAGTCTCTCATTACTCAGGAGGAGATTAAGAAAGAGCCCGAAAAGCCCATCGACCACGAGAAGGTACAAAGGAGGAGTTGAAGGTGGCTGGGAGAAGCGGGGGACGGCTGGCTGGCCGGTCGCTCGGCTCGCCTTGCCTTGGTCGTGCGTGCTGATGCCGGTACCGGTCCGGGGATCATTTGTATCAGTCCGTGGTACAAAAAAGGTTGGGGACCACTGCAGTAAAAGGCTCCTTCGCAACAAACTTCCATGGCTCAATCTGCCAAAGGAGCCCATATTGGAAGGAGGAAGGTCTACACTGATTCTTTCGCCCCTTAGCTTCTCTTCCAAGACATGAGTTCGCCTCCTTGTGTAAGCCAACTGTGAAGAGACCCGATCAGGGCAGGCTGAGTGCAAGGACGCTGCAGCAACAGATCTTCTCCACCGCGGCCAACGAACAAATGAGGAATCCAAACATGGCTTCCCAAGGGGAAAGTTCCATCCTTCATTAGCCACCGACAAGGGAATCTGAGAGGACTGTGTGGATTAATCTGATGTGGGGGTAGAAGCGCAGGACTCGGAGGGAATATACCACTCCCCACCCTCATTTAAGCCGTGGCAGCTTCAGAAAAACGTTATTTTAGAAGGAGAGTTTATTAGAACAAGGAAAGTTATTTCTCTTTCTGAAAGGAGGTCCGCTGGGAACTGGAAAAGATATTTCTAGGACGCTTCCTCCAATTGTCAGCCCTGCCAGGAAAAAAAAAAACATTACTAGGTGAGCTAATTCTACTGTATTTGTAAAGCTGTAAATCAGGATATTGCAAGTGTGATAATACACATCTCGCAGGATCCTTTTTACAGCTTGAGAAGTGAGGGAATGTCTTTCTCCACCCATTATGCAACTGGGGGGTGGTATCTATAGATTTACAGATTAACAGAGTTGAAAAGGACCTTGTAGGTCATCTAGTCCAACCCCCTGCCCAAGCAGGAGACCCTACACCATTTTTTGACTGGTGGCAGTCCAGTCTCTTCTTGAAAGCCTCCAGGGATGAAGCTCCCACAACTTCCGAAGGCAACTTCTGCTCCATGGGTTGATTGTTCTCCCTGTCAGAAAATTCCTCCTTATTTCTAGGTTGAATCTCTCCTTGATCAGTTTCCATCCATTATTTCTTGTCTGGCCTTCGGGTGCCTTGGAAAATAGCTTGACCCCCTCCTCCTCTCTGTGGCAGCCCCTCAAATCTTGGAAGATGCTCTCCTGTCTCCCCTGGTCCTTCTCTTCCCTAGACTAGCCAGGCCCGGTTCCTGCAACCATTCATGGAAAGTTTAAGATTGGGAAAAACAACTCCAAAAAAGAAATAGAGTGAAAAATAAGTATAAAATCAGAAAGCAACAGAAGAGGGAAATGCAGAAGAGAGAATTAGAACTAGACAGACAAGGGGGTAAAAAGGGGAGGGAGAAGATGAGAGGGAAGAAAGAAAGGAAAAGAAGTTATAAAGGACAGAAGCAAAATATAGAGAAACAGGGCCTATTTAGAGATAATGGGTGAAAACTTAATGGAAAAGGGGATTCTGCAAACATAAGATAGTATGGTTACATAAGTACATAAGATAGTATGGTTATATTAGAAGCAGAAATAATTTTAGAAAATATGAAACAATGTATGATTAAAATGCCTGATAAAATAGCTATTGTAATTCAGTGGAATGCTCGTCAATAAATAAATGTAACAAAAGGCATATTTAATGATTTATAAAACATATGTGAAGAGAAATAAGGGAAAAATTAATTATGGAGATTATATGTGTTTTTAAGGAAGTATGATATTTAATTGAAAAGAAGTGTTAAAGATGTTAAGATTTTAATGATTATTAATGATAGAACTGAACTGGAATGGAATGAGGGTTTATAATTACATATATTTACAATCTTTCTTTTTTTTTAAAAAAAGAATATAGTGTGTATTATAACAATGTACCAAGCAGAATTCGATTGGAAGTTATGTATTATGTATTATATTGAAGGTCATAAACTTAAGGTATATATTGAAGTTTAAATAAGAGTTGAATGGATGTAATTAAAAGATATAAAGGTGTCATACTCCAATTAGTAACTACAGGAGAAAATTTGTTTAATGAGAAAAGATAATATGAAATTGAAACAGAACAGACAAAAGTATAAATTATAATGATTTGAACTGAGATGAGATAATCAAAATAAAATTGAGAAAATTAAAAGAGGGGAAAAACTATATAGAAAATGTAAAATAGTATAAGATATGGAATAGAATACAAAAAGGAGTATGAAATTGAGTTTTGTGTCTGTATAAAGAAATTCAACCCGGGACCATGCTATTTTCAAAAAAGATGTTTTACTTGTATTTTGTGTGTGAAAACCCAAATAAAACTTTATTTTAAAAAGAAGATAAATAATCCAGAACTTTTGTTTATCTGGCCAGCATTCTTGGGGATTAGTGGGAATGTGTGTGAGGAGCTGGAAGAGGCCAGAGGCTGCTTAATCAGGGCTAATGACTCTTAACAGTCCACAAATACTTAACGATCCCCAACACTATTTTAGCCTGGTATGTCTGTCGCCTTCCAGGGCTAAATGAATTCCAGTCCATCTGAAATTCATCTGAATGGTGCATAGAGAAGAACTTCAATCAATCAATCAGAATAGAGCTGGAAGGGTCCTTGGAGGTCTTCTAGTCCAGCCCCCTGGTCAAGCAGGAGAACCTATACCATTTCAGATAAATGACTGTCCAGTCTCTTCTTGAAAGCTTCCAGTGATGAAGCTCCCACAACTTCTGGTGGCCAGCTGTTCCACTGGTTGATTGTCCTCCCTGATAGGAAGTTTCTCCTTAATTCCAGGTTGCTTCTCTCCTTGATTAGTTTCCATCCATTGTTTCTTGCCCTCTGGTGCTTTGAAAAATAAATCTCCCCCCCCATCTCTCCTTTGTGGCAGTTTCACAAAGTTTGTGAAATAGTTGTGTATAGTTGTGCAAGCTCAGAAGCTCACTCCCCTCTTCCCTCTTCTGTGCGCCAGGGATCGAATGTGCCAATGAGATCGACGAATGCCAAGATGACCCTTGTGAAAATGGCGGTACCTGCGAAGACACCATTGCTGACTATATCTGCCGTTGCACCTTCAACCCAGATGGCGTCTCCTGGGGTGGGAAGAACTGCTCCGTGGAGCTCACGGGGTGCAAGGCCCACAACTGCCAAAATGGGGCGTTGTGTGTCCCCACCTTCCAATTGGAGGCCCACGGCTACCTGTGCCAATGTCCTCCTGGATTTTATGGGCCCACCTGCACCACCCCAACCACCTTCTCCCTCACGGACAATGGCTACCTCTTAATCAACGCATCTGCAGATGATAAGAACACAAGTGGCCATGGAGCCAGCGTGGCTCTTCGGTTCCGGACCACCCTTCTCAACGGCCTCCTTTTCTACCGAGGCCACCAAACCGAGCATCTTCTCCTGGAACTCTACGCTGGCCTCCTCCAGGTGATGCTCTTGAGCCAGGAGGCCAATGTATCTTTCACACTGGAAGCACCTCCAGTGAACGATGGCCACTGGCACAAGGCGGAGGTCTCTCTGCGAGAGTCTCTTGAATTCAGGCTGTGGCATGAAGCTTGCCCAGGAGGCATCTGCCTGTTCAGCCACCCCCTTGGCGAGACCACCCCTGTTTCTCTACTACCCTCATTTCTGAATATCTACGTTGGTGGGGTTGAAGAGACCTTAACGATCAACTGCACGAGACACTTCACTGGTTGCCTGGAAGACCTGCAGATTGACTCGAAGATACTCCTACCAGAGGACGTAAAAGGTCTGCAGCTTTCTGGATTTCAGCTGGGTTGTGAGAGAACGGAATGGTGCCAGTCTGAGCCTTGTTCCCACGGCGGTCAATGTGTTGACTTCTGGACAGACTTCCGTTGTCACTGTTCCCGGCCTTACGAAGGCCACACTTGCTCCTACGGTGAGTAGCATGAGAGGGCTCCCATTAACCACCTCAAGAGAGAGAGAGAGAGCAGGAATTTGGGTAAGAAATAAAAATATTTTCAGGAAGAATGATAGGAGACGGTGGTAGGTGGGGAACACATCTGCTTTCTTTTGGTAGAATAACAGGAATTTGTTTTGGGTCCTTATCCACGATGAAGGAAGACAGAGAGAAGTTAGTGCCACAACCATTAAATGGCCCCATGTAACAGTGTAATGAAGTTTGAAGGGACCTTGGAGGTCTTCTAGTCCAGCCCCCTGCTCAAGCAGGAGACCCTATAACATTTCAGATAAATTCAGTCTCTTCTTAAAAGCCTCCAGTGTTGGAGCATTCACAACTTCTGGAGACAAGCCATTCCATTGATTAATTGTTCTAAGGGTGAGGAAACTTCTCCCTAGTTCTAAGTTGCTTCTCTCCTTGATTAGTTTCCATCTGTTGCTTCTTGTCCTGCCTTTGGTGCTTTGGAGAATAGTTTGACTCTCCTCTTCTTTGGGTCAGCCCCCCAATATTGGAACATTGCTGTCATGTCACTCCTAGTCCTTCTTTTCATTCATCTAGACCAGGGGTCCCCAAACTTGGCAACTTCAAGACTTGTGGACTTCAACTCCCAGAATTCTCCAGCCAGAGAATTCTGGGAGTTGAAGTCCACAAAGTTGCCACATTTGGAGACACTCAATTCCTGCATCCGTTCTTTATATGTTTTAACCTTCAGTCCCCTAAATGTACATTATTCAAGACTTTTCTAGAGCCCAAAACTCCATAATCCTCTGAAAAACTGTCCCCTCCAAGCAGAAGCCATTCTGAAAACTCTCAAAAAGATGTGACGGTTGAACCCATGGCAGTTTCCGAGTAGTTTGGTCTCTTTGGCTCAGAAATGGAAAGCTTTTTTTCCCTCTCTCTCTCTTTTCCAGAGTCACCTGCAGCAACATTTGGCCAGGACAATTCTTCTAGTTTTGCCACCTTTGAGGTTCCCAACAGCCTCGGACCCAATTTTAACCTCTCCTTTTTTATCCGGACACGGAAGGCCAGTGGCTTCATCTTCCAGATCAGCAATGGAAGCGATGTTTTCCTTACAGTCTACCTGAAGGACGGGAAGCTCCGGATCGAGTCACCGTCGGCTGCTTCAGTGGGGCCTCCTGGAAATCTGGCCGATGGCACCAGACACTTTGTGGTGCTGTCCTTCCGCGAAGGCTTTGCTTGGGCCAGCCTCCTAAACAGAGAAGAAGAATTGCTGGGAGATCTGGCCGTCACCTTTCTGGCCGCTAATTTTGAGATCCACGTGGGTGGGCTCCCCCACCAAGAAAACCTGGAGTCTTGGGGAGGCCCTTTCAAAGGCTGCCTGCAGGATATCCAACTCAATCACCGCCAGATGCAGTTTTTCCCTCCTCCAGATAACGGAAGCCTTCCACAAAACGTGTACGTGGGGCGAAACCAGAACGTTGTTCCAGAATGCCTCTCAGATAATGCCTGCAAGGTAAGGACCAGGCTGAAGCGGGGCCCAGACGTACCCAGATGTGGGGAAAATGTGGGGAAAACATCTCTATGGGTGGGATGAAATGATGCACTGGGTGTCAGGATTCCGGCAGTTACCCCCATTTAAATCATAAGTCTCGAGACAAACTTCCAAAACTTGGGCATTAACATGTCCGTCACGGCCTGGGTGTAGCCAACTCTGAGACACATAATTCATTGTCACTCTTGACCCTGGTTTCCCCCCTACTTCTCTGGGTGTACTTCTCCTAATTCATATTCTCCAATGGGACACATCCATAGCCCAGAGTCATCGATCATGCTCTCCAGTTAGAATTTTGCACGGCGGAAACTTCAGTCACCTAGTTACTATCTTTGAAAACATTTGTGGAATGCACTTTCAGTTTGCAAGCTGCCGCACTGCTCCCCCCTGGCCCTTTCTATTGGCAACTCTAAAAAGACCATAGAAATATCTTTATGAGTTGGCAGTGGGTGGACCAGTGGCCAGTTATACTTGCAGCCTTATACTCTGAGAGATTGTTAAATTGTGGGGGGGACATCAAACAGTTGATGATTATGGGCAAAACAAGAGCTGAGCAGAACACCTCTTGCTAAGCCTCACCTGGTGGCATGACTCCCGTGGACAAGACTGTGGCAACCCAATTTGTCAGAAGAAAGTGTTGTGTTGCGCAGTGGCTAACACGGTCATGCTGAAGCGCTTCCGCAGATGCAATTTAGGAAGCCTCTGGGGATGGGGGTGGCAGATTCTGCTATAATCTAGTTTGGAGAATAGCCTAAGATGAGAGTGATGAGCCTAGCTTAGATGCTCCAAGAGATATAGCCTTTCCTTGCTGTGTTCTTACTTCTCATGCGGCCAGAAGGAGAAAGATCTGGAGAACAAGACTAAGGAAAGCCAGCAAGGTGAGGTATGGATCTTCTCTTTATCTTCCACATGTCCATTCATGTCCCCAAGCTGTGATTATATGGGAAAAAAAAATAAACATCTCCAGCTGCAAGGAAGCACCTTCTCCGCATGCCTTGTGGTCCTTCAGCCTTGCCATGGGTTGGATCTATGGGACTAGAGTGGCATTTCTCAACCTTGGCAGAATTCTGTTGAAGTCCACCATGTGGACAAGGCTGAGAAACACTGAACTAGAGGCACCAAGGAAGGGGAATTATAATGGTTGAGGTTTCTGAATTCTATTACACATTGGATCATCCCTGATTGGAACACCTCAGGTTGAGTCCAACCCTCCCACCTCATTCAATAATCAATCAGACCTCACCCAACATGCAACATCTTTGGCTGGAAGGCTACTGTTCAAAGACTGCAAGTCTTGGGGAGAAAAGGAGCATGCAAGCGTGGTGTCTCACCAATGTTCAATTTTTGTGTGCGGCACAGAGGAATCAAAAGAGAGAGTGTGCGGTGGGCTACAGGTGGAGCTCTCGCTTCAAAATCAGGAGGCTGTGAGTTCAATCCTAGGTAGAAGCTGTTATATTTTTCTCTCTCTGGGCACAATGAGAATATATCTGCTGAACAAAACTCCGCACTGGCAACAGGGAAGGGCATCCGGCCAGTAAACACTCAACTCCATTCAGCTGCCCCAACTCCACCCCGCAAGGGATTACAGGGTCATTAAACTATGACAGAGGAATCAAAAGAGAGAAAACTGGATAGTTGCAGGTGGTGGATAGGTACAAATAAGAAATTAAATCTGGGTGTACCAAGAAGTACAAAGAAGACGTAGAAATGCAATTATACCCATATTCCATATCCACTACCAGCTACAGAACCCAGCTTTCTTGATCATTTAACCCAGGGCTCTCCAACTTGACAACTTTATGACTAGTGGACTTCAACTCCCAGAATTCTTCATCCAGTACGAGGAATTTTGGGGATTGAAGTCTACAAAGCGTAACATTGCCAAGGTTGGAGCCCTTGTAGGCTCCATTTCATTTCCAGGCGAGAAAATCTTTTCTCCTGACCATGTTTCTTCTATCTTTCAGTCTTCACCTTGCCTCAACGGTGGACTCTGTTCCGTCACCTGGAATGATTTTAACTGCAGTTGCCCCTCCAACTTCACAGGAAAATGTTGTGAGGAGAAAGTCTGGTGCCAAAGTGATCTGTGTCCTCCATCTACCGCTTGTGTGGATGTCGCCTCTGGTTACGTTTGTAAGTGTTCTTCCTCCAGGAATCGTAGACAACTGCAGAAGCGTCCTTTTTTTTTCTTTTAACAGTGTCACACAGGATCCGGAGACCTTTTCCTTCGGCTCTCAACCGACTACAAATCTGTGGTAGATCCCATTACGGAATCAGCCTGCTAATTCTTTTAAAAACATGGCTTGAAGTATTAGATAGTTTCTAATCCAAGTCATGGGGTCATGCCACAAATCCTGAACGTTCTTCTTTGTAAGCCTCTGTACGCTCCGTTTTCCATTCCTGGAAGTTTAAATTAAATTTAAACAAGAGTTTTCCCACCTCCCTCTGAAAAGAAGCTCAAGAGATAGGATTCATGATGTCTACTTGTTTAGTTCTCAGTTTTAGCTTCGAGGAATTTTCATTTTGTTATGACTTCTGTTTCCTCTGAATGTGAAAAGGGTGTTTTTTTTCCAGGAGGCAACTGGACTTTCTTTCTTTTCTTTCCTTTTGAAGACATTTCGCTTCTCATCGAAGAAGCTTCCTCAGCTCGGAGTGGATGGTGGGGAATGGGAGGATTTATACCAGAGGTGGTATTCAACAGTATTCTGGAGAACCCGTAGTGGAAATTTTGAGTAGTTCGGAGAACCGGCAAATGCCACCTCTGACTGGAGATTTTACAGTATCCCTTCCCCTGTCACGCCCACCAAGTCACGCCCACAGAAATGGTAGTAAAAAATGTGAATCCCACCACTGATTTATACTCCTTGCAGGCAGCTGGTCATTTGCATCCCTTTAGAGGGTTGTTGAGGCCACTTGGAGGTTTATCTGTGTCCTCACCACCTGAATAGTGCTCCTGATTCCTGTAGTCTGCAATTTTTCCTCTGGATATACCGCCAAATGCTTCAGTGACCCTCCAAAACAGGGGTGTCAAACTCCTGGCATCACGGCGTCATCACATGACATATTGGGACTTTTTCCCCCTTCGCTAAAATGGGCGTGGGCGGGGCCAGCACCTGACGCATCCAGCCCACGGGCCAGGAGTTTGACAGCCCTGCTCTCAAAGGATGCAAACGACCAGCTGTCTGCAAGGAGCATAAATCCTTCCATTCCCCACCATCATCCAGTCAGAGTTGAAGAAGCTTCTTGGATGAGAAGCGAAACGTCTTCAAAGAAAAATCAGAAAGTCCAGGTTCCTCTTGAAAAAGCACCTTTGGGTACACAAGCATGACCTGGAGGACTGAGAATCTCTAGGGCCAGGATGGCGTACCTATGGCACGCATGTCACAGGTGGCACGCAGAGCCTTTTGTGCCAGCACGTGAGCTGTAGGCAAATTTACCTCACTGCGCATATGCACAACTCACAGCTGATTTTCAGCCTCCCAAAGGCTTGAGGAAGGCTTCTGTGGGCTTCTACAAGCTTTGTAGGCCGAAATCCAGCCCTGTTTCGTCACTTCCGGTATTTTCGTAAAAAACAGGAAGTGATGAAACGGGGCTAGATTTCGGCCTACGAAGCTTGTAGAAGCCTGCAGAAGCCTTCCTCAAGCCTTTGGGAGGCCAAAAAAGGCCTCAAACCAGGCAAAAATCAGCTGTGAGGTGCAGTGCAGGTAAGGGGGTGGCGGGGTGGGGTGGGGAGGTGGGGGATTGCACGCGCATGTGTAGGGGACATGGGGGGGAGTGTGCATTGCCTTCTGGGTGCTGGCACGCGAGCGTGAGCGTGCAAGCGCGCACACAATTTTTGGCACAGGAGACCAAAAAGGTTAGCCGCCACCACTGCTCTAGGGACTTTCCTCTGTTTGATTTCTCTTCTCAATGAAATCTGTTTATATATCTAGGTCAGCTGAGTATTTTGCGCCTTAGAATGGTCTTTGACTTGAGTGTTCATCTTCCTTGAACTTTCTGTAGAGGTGCTCCTTGGTGTCTCCACTGGGCAGTCCTTCCCCTCGCGACTTTTGATTACCATGTCATCCTGCAGGTCTGGCCAATGCCACATTTGAGGAGCAGGATGCAGTTGAATTCACAGCAAATACATCCGTCACCAGAGCTCTTCACAGCCTCCGCCTGGACTTCAGAACGCGGGATGATGACGCTGTCTTGATGCAAGCCGTGGAGGAAGTGGATTCTCTTCTGGTGGCTATTCAAAACTCTTCGCTCCTGGTTGAAATCCGGAGTGGGAATGGAGTCGAGGGAGCCAACCTTCTCAGGCCCACACCCATCTCTGATGGCTCATGGCACACCCTCTTGTTGACCATGGAAGAGCCCTCGGCCTATTCGTCAAGGTGGCACCTCCAACTGGATGATTCCACCAATACAACCCTCCTGGGAAATGCGGGCAACCTGGATTTCTTAAAAAGCAACACATTTATTGTCTTGGCTGAAAACTTCACGGGTTGCCTCGGTCATGTAGACATCGGGGGGCTGCTTTTGCCCCTGGCCAGCCACCCTCTTTACCCACAGCCGGAACAATTCGTTCAAGTGTCCAGCAGGCCCCTCCTTCTGGGCTGCCGGGGTGAAGACGTCTGTTCTTCCAATCCGTGTCACCACAAAGGCTCCTGCTTGGACCTCTTCAATGCCTTCAGTTGTGCCTGCCAGCCTGGGTGGGAAGGGCCGCTGTGTGAGACCAACACGGACGACTGCAAATCCAGCCCGTGTCTTCACGGCGAGTGCAAAGACCTGGTGGGAGACTTCCAGTGTGTCTGTCGTAAGGGCTTCATTGGGAAACGTTGCCATATCAACGTAGATGACTGCGTGAGGCACCAGTGCCAGAACGGAGGGATCTGTGTGGACGACGTCTACAGCTACTCCTGCAAATGCCCGCCAGAATACTCCGGCCCCCTCTGCGAGTAAGTCTCTAGGAAGTCTGGCAAGAATGAGAATTCTGGAGATTTATTTATTTTTCCTTGCTCTTTCTTGGAGTTGGGGCACAAGGTGGGAGCTGTGTTGCTGGGAGTTTGCAGGGGTTCAGGAGAGCCCCTAGATAAGATTCGGTGCGGTTTGAAGAACCCCCAAATCCCACTCCTGGCTGGCCCCGCCCACCCCTCCCAGGAGTCTCCACATGGCCCGTTTTGGATGCAGGTAAGTGCATTCAAAGGCCTCCTGGAAGTTCGGGAAGGCCGGAAATGGGCCCGTTTCTGGCTTCTAGAGAGCCTCTGGAGCCCAGGGAGGCTGTTTCCACCCTCCCGGAGGCTCGGACAAAGCATCTGGAGCCCAGGGAGGGTAAAAATATCTCCCCCACCATGGTGCAGGAGGCCGACTAGGCCACGCCCACCACGCCACCCAGCAACCAGGCAGAGAACCCGTTGCTAAAATTTTTGAACCCCACCCCACGAACAGTTGCAGGAACTAGGCCTGGCTAGTCTAGTGAAGAGAAGGACCAGGGGAGACATGGTAGCCATCTTCCAATATTTGAGGGGCTGCCCCAGAGAGGAGGAGGAAGGGGTCAAGCTATTTTCCAAAGCACCTGAAGGTCAGACAAAGAATAATGAATGGAAACTGAACAAGGAGAGATTCAACCTAGAAATGAGGAGAAATTTTCGGACAGTGAGAACCATCAACCAAACGGAACAGAAGTTGCCTTCGGAAGTTGTGGGAGCTTACTCCCTGGAGGTTTTTAAGAAGAGGCTGGACTTCCGTCTGTCAGAAATGGTGTAGGGTCTCCTGCTGGGGTGGAAGGTTGAACTAGATGACCTACAAGGCCCCTTCCAACCCTGTTAATCTGTAAGTAAGAAGTTCTTAAGAACTGAAGAAGCTTCTTGGGTGAGAAGTGAAATGTTTACAAGGGGGAAAAAAAAACAACAAGGCAGTCTAGTTGGCTTTGGGAAGAAGCACCTTTGGAACAACCATGACCTGGATGATTGAGAATCCCATAAACATTTTTCCAACCAGACCATCTACTGTTATCTCAGTCCTAACTTCCAAACAGTGCAGGAGGACAATCACCAAACCATCTGCTGTCATCTCAACCTCCAAACAGGAGGACCACCTCTTTGCTGACCAAGTAGATCAGTGGGACAGCAGAAGCAAGGAGAGTGAGACACACACAGAAACTTGGCCTACACACAAGATTGCTGGCTACCATTTGAAAACCTGGGTTTGCTCTGCGGAAGGCGTCTTTGAATGGCAATAACTTTTTGCACATTCAAAGAGGCGGCAAGACTCGTGGTAGCTGGTGATGGGAAAGTTCTCTGCCCACAAAAGAGGTCATATGGGCGAGAGGGATGAACCCAATTCAGGAGCTTCTACCCTGTTTCCCTGAAAATAAGACCCAATTGGAAAATATGCCCTATCATGATTTTTTCCAGGGTGCTCGTAATAAAAACCCTACCCCTTAAAATAAGCCCCAGTTAAGATTGTCAGCCAGATGGATGCATTTACAGCTATTTCCCTGAAAATAAGACCTAACCGGGAAATAAGCCCTAATGCATCTTTTGTAGCAAAAATTAATATAAGACCTGGTCTTATTTTAGGAGAAACGTGGTAGCTTTCTTCTGGAGTTCTCCAGCAGGACCTTCTCTTTAGTCTTTTAGCTCCTTTCCATTAGTAGCTGTTGGCATTAGAAGACCTGACCAGGCTACGACCACCAGCCAGGGTAAAACCAATTGTCCCATGGCTCACCGAAGAGTCTTCTGCACGAAGCCATTTCCTGAAGTCCTTGAGAAGTTCCATTCCTTCTCCTCTCTCCCATTATCAGACTAAAAGTCTGCAGAAGCAACTTGGTAGCCAACTTTTTTAAAGAATGCCTACAGATGTCTAGTTTCTAAATCAAGATTCTTCTCCCTCTTTCTTTTCTCTTTTCTTGTTTTAAATTCCCAGGTGGCCCTTTCCTCCTGAACAATGTGGCAAGAACTTCACCTGTTTGAACGGTGGCCAATGCATGAGCGGCCCCTGGGGAGCCAACTGCAGCTGCAAGACTGGCTACACGGGCGTGAAGTACGATGACGGTTTGGACTCTACACCTTTCCAGGATTAAAGGGAAATCTGTCAGGATTCTGGCCATTACCCCATTTAAATCACGAGTCTCGAGCCAGACTTCCAAAACTTCAAAATTTAGATTCAGGTTGATTGGGAGTTAACATGTCCGGCACTGCCTGGGTGTAGCCAACTCTGAGACACATCATTCACTGTCATCCTTGACCCTGGTTTTTCCCCCACCCCCCGGGTGTATCCTAATTCATATTCTCCAATGGGACACCTCCATAGCCCAGAGTCATTGATCATGCTCTCCAGTTAGAATTTTGCAAGGCAGAAACTTCAGTCACCTAGTTACTATCTTTGAAAACATTCATGGAATGCACTTTCGGTTTGCAAGCTGCTCCACTGCTCCTCCCTCCCTTTCTGTTGGCAACTCTGAAAGACCATAGAATTAATTTATGAGTTGACATTCGGCTCCCCTCACTTCTTGAAGGTGACCTGTACAACACAAAAGGAAAACCCCATTTAAAAACCCTGTTTTGCCTCTTTGATCTTCACCCCATTCCTCGTTTCTATAAGGCCATGACTGATTCCTACCTCACTTTATTTCCAGGTGCCAGATCAACATCAGTGACTGTGACCCCAACCCCTGCAAAAACGGGGGGACGTGTCAGCACTCCACGAATCATTTCTGGTGTATCTGCAGTGCCAACTACGCTGGAGAATATTGTGATGTCAGTGTAAGCAAGATTCTCTCTTTTCTTTTTTTTCCAGAATAATGGGTTGGTTGCCCCCCCCCCCTACGCTTGACTCAGAAGAGGAGTTCAAATCTTTTCCAAGATTAAACCAGGAAGGTTGTAATTTGTTCCCCCTCACTCTGTTTTATATCTATATATAAAAAAGCGAAATACCACTCACGCATCATCACAAAATCTCCAGAACCATAACGCCTACAAACTTGAAATTTGGCACATATCTTCCTCTTGGCTTCTAGGGGCTCACTAAGAAAGGATTTTTTGAAACAACTATCAGAGCATTCGTATTTTGTTATATTATTATTATTAACACGCTCTGATGCTAAGGAGTTCTACTCCCCCTCTCTACTTGAAAAAAAATATGTTTCAAATGCAAAACACAAGCAAAGGAGGAGTTTGAGTTTCAGAGCACCAAGCAGCATTAGTACAGAACAGTTGAGCTAAGCCACGCCCAGGCTCCTTGCTGTTTACTTCTTGCTCACACAGCAAATACTGTTTCAATTTCCAAACAGCCCTCCACTCTCTCACACACTGACAGGATGCTAGCCAGATGAATACTGATGGATGCTGGTAGGCAGAGGCAGATTCCCCCGCCCCGCATTTTCCTCCCCAAAAACTAAGCCGGACCACATCGTTTTGTAGCGAAACACAGGTATTGAAGTAGTCTGTTATAAAACCCTCTCAATGCTTGGATGGAGGAACGTCAACTTTTCACCCAACATTGATGACATAGACAAGTTCTTGGCCTACCATCGAAACTCAGTGTGGTAAAGGTAGCCCTTGACTTACGACCACAATTGAGCTCCAAATTTCTGTTGCTAAGTGAGACACTCGTTAAGTGAGGTTTGCCCCGCTTTCTGACCACCGTTGATAAGTTAGTAACACAATTGTTCAGTGAATCTGGCTTCTTTATTGACTTGGGTGTCCTGACCCAAACCTTGTTCCAAGGGAACAAACACCAAACCGAGGTAACAGCAAAACCTTTTAATGATTCTTTATGAATTCCATTCCTTCACGGAACGAGCCTTGCCAAGGTTGTGCAGGGCTGCCAAGAACACTAGATAAAGTTGCCAAGAACTATTTCAAATACAAAGAGTCTCCAAACACAAACTAAAAGAGTCTGAACGTCCACAAGACTTGAGTGCAAAAACTTCTTTGCTTCCTGCAAAGAACTCTGGTTTCTCAGCTGGCTTTTATCCCTTAAGGGAGGGGCCACTACCTTGCAGCCTTACTCCCGAGTCGCCTGTGTTGCTGCAGTTGCTCTTTCTTTTGAGCAGCCCTGTGCACACTTGGCACAGGCTCCTCGGGGGCCTCTTCCTCACTGCTGCCAGCCTCCACCATCTCCAAAGGCAGCACTCCACTCCCTGATGGTCCTGGCCCCATCCCTGCATCCCACGCAGGCCCCTCATCCGAGTCCTCACATTCCGAGACCTCAGCCGTCCACACCTGCTGCCGGTGAACCACAACGCTTGACTTGTCAGGAGGTTGCAAAAGGGGATCACGTGGAACACTGCGACCGTCATAAATATGAACCAGTTGCCAAGCATCTAGGATACTGCACTGGTCATAAGTCACTTTTTTCTCAGTGCTATTGTAACTTTGAATTGTCACTAAATGAAGTGTCGTTTAAGTTCTGCCGGCAAGTTTCCTGCTGGAAGCTTGGTTGTTATGTCTCACCTGTGTCAACGAGGTGAGAAGTCCAAATTTCCAAATGAATATAAACAAGCAAACAAGTCCAGTAATGACAGGGTTAAATTCCTTGAGCCGGGAAAGTTCTTGGCAGTCTCACACAAGCTGTCTGCCAAGTCCGACAATAAAGCAAGAACATAAATCACAAGCTATCACCACACACAGAATCTTTCGAAGCTTCTCTCACAAATTAACACGTTGTCCCGAACAAGTTCTCAGAGCGAACACACCCACTTTTATTCCCTGTGGGGCGTGTCAGTCCCTCACCTCAGTCTCTGATTCGTCCTTTCTTTTTACGTTGCAACTTACACTTTTGCCTACGCCGTTGCCTCGCATCAAGCCAGCATTCCTCAGCTTGATCCTCAGTCAGAGGCTCTGATACGCTCTCCTGATTATCTGCCGACACCTGAGGCACAATCAGGGAGGAAGGTCCTGCCGAGGAGGAAAGTCCTGGGGAGGAAGGCAATTCCAAATCCTCTAACAAAGCAGGCTCAAACAAACCTCAGAGCCAAATCCTCCTCTTCCTCATTGTCCAAGTCCTCGACCTCTGACAAAGCAGGCTCAAACCTCCGAGCCACAACACTTGGTGGTCTTCAACATATTTTACGGAGGTCCAGGGCAAAGGGGGTTTGAAAGATTAGGGGCCAAGGAATGTGGGAAGATCCGGAAGGAGTGGTGGAGGAGAGACGAAAACACGCACAGGGCCATTTTCCAAGCTGGTGGACCGAGCCCATGCCCCAAAAGAATCCTTAACGCAACGATCCCAGATCCATGTTGCTTGTTTTGATGTAGACCTCAAAACCCACTTCTTATCTACTTAAGACTTCTCCCTGCCCTGGTTTCTATCCGAGTGTTGCTAGGCTGTCAGGCGTCTCCACCGTTGAGATCACAACCTGGTATTTTTAGCACGGCTTACACCGACCCTCACGTGGCTTGGTGAGGAAGCTGGGCTGGTTGGGGAGAGAGAGACAGCTTCTGCAGGTGGAGGATGTACTTTGAGACGATCAGACAAGGAACAAGGGATGGAAACGGATCCAGGAGAGATTCAACCTGGAAATAAGGAGGGATTTTCTGACAGGGAGAGCAACCAACCGATGGAACAGAAGTTGCCTTTGGAAGTTGTGGGAGCTTCATCTCTGGAGGCTTCCAAGAAGAAACAGGACTGCCATTTTGTCAGAAATGGTGTAGGGTCGCCTGCCTGGGTGGGGAGGGGGTTGGACTAGATGACCTACAAGGTCCCTTCCAACTCTACTCTGATTGATTCAACCTAGAAATAAGGAGGAATTTCCTGACAGAGCAACCAACCGATGGAACCGAAGTTGCCTTCGGAAGTTGTGGGAGCTTCATTCCTGGAGGCTTTCAAGAGGCTGGATTGCTGTCTGTCAGAAATTGGCACGGGGTCTCCTTCTTGGGTGGAGGGGATGGGGGATTAGATCAGGGGTCTCCAACCTTAGCAACTTTTAAGATGTGTGGACTTCAAATTCTGGGAGTTGAAGTCCACACGTCTTAAAAGTTGCCAAGGTTGGAGGAGCCCTGGACTAGAGGATCTCCGAGGTACCTTCCGACTCCGTCGAAAGGTATCTAAGTCGAGGAGGGGTTCGTGGCACAGAACTGGGATGACTCCAGGGGGTTGGTAGTGATGTGAACTGGCAAAATTGCCTCTCCGAGTTGCTAACTTTCTTCCTGCTCCCCTTTCCTTAGTTCGGACTTTCCAACTTCTACAGCGGAGTTCCACAACCTCTTCCAGGTTGGCGCCACCGGAGCGAGGGGTGTGTGTGTGTAGGCAGCAAAGAGGGGATGGGTTTTTTTTGTGGGGGGCGGGGGGAAGGCAAGCACCTGTTACTCACCAGAGTGGGGCCACAAATAGGACCACAGGTTGGGGAACCCCTGATCTGCAGCAGGCGAAGGTACAATTGTATTACCTTTGTGGCTTTCAGTGGTAGATGAATTCTCTTTATAAGTATTGATACTTCTCTAGGGCCAGGAGGGTACATTGGGTTGGATTTAGCTTTACAATAATCCTCAATTTCCAACAGTTCATTTAGTGACTGTTCAAAGTTACTGTCAACCCATAAAAATATTTCTATGGTCTTTTTAAAGTTGCCAACAGAAAGGGAGGGGGGAGCAGTGCGGCAGCTTGCAAACCGAAAGTGCATTCCATAAATGTTTTCAAAGATAGTAACTAGGTGACTGAAGTTTCTGCCAAGAGAAGCATGATCTGGAGAGTATGATTGTTTACTCTGGGCTAGGGAGGTGTCCCATTGGAGAATATGAATTACGATACACCCAGGGGGGTGGGGGAAAAACCAGGGTCAAGGGTGACAATGAATGATGTGTCTCAGTCAGCTACACCCAGGCAGTGCCGGACATGGTAACTCCCAATAAATCCTTTTGAAGTTTTGGAAGTTTGGCTCGAGACTCATGATTTAAATATTGGAGAACTGCCGCAATCCTGACATTAGCTTTACAATAATTCTCAATTTGCAACAGGTCATTTCGTGACCGTTCAAAGTTACAACATTGCTGAAAAAAAAAGTGACTTATGACTGTATGACCGATCCAGGTGCTCAGTAGCCGGTTCGTATTTGCGACGGTCGTCGTGTCCCGGGAGTCCCGTGATCCCCTTTTGTTACCTTCTGACAAGCCAACGGGGGAAGCTTGATTCACTTCACAACCGGGTTACTTGCTTAACGACTGCAGTAATTCACTTGAGAACTGCGGCGAGAAAGGTGGCCAAATGGGGCGACGTTCGCTTGGACAACAGCTTTGTCGTTTAGCCATGGAAATTTAGGTGTGCAATGGTGGCCATACGCTTGTATCTATTTACTGACTTTATTTTCTGCCCACCTTGTAACAAAATGACTCTTGGATAGCTTAGTTTTGTCTTACAAGGGCGACTTGTGGACGACTCCTGTGTTGGTTTATCTGGGGAGGGGGGGCCACATGGGACTGGTTCAGCAACTGGTTCTCTGCCTGGTTGCTGGGTGGGTGTGGCCTAGTCGGCCTCCTGCACTACTGGGGGGCATCATTTTCGCCTTCCCCAGGCTGCGGAGGCTTTTCCCGAGCCTCTGGGAGGGCGAAAACGGCCGTTTCCTGCCTTCCAGAGCCTTGGGATGCCCGTTTAGTTTAGTTTACTTTATTGTCATTGCACATCGTACAATGAAATTAAATACCATCTGCAGTGTACTATACAGTAGAATTCCATAGTTACTGCCCTGGGGTGGAAGCTGTTTTCCAGCCTATTTGTCTTTGTTTTTGTTATTGTCCTGTACCGTCTGCCAGATGGTCATAGTTAAAAAAAAGGGGGTTCCCAAGATGAGATGGATCTTTGAGAAAGTTTTGAACTTTCTTAAGGCAGCAGGAGCTATAAAGCTCTTCCAAAGAGGGGAGAAGGCAACCCATGATCCTCTGGGCAATGGCATTCACGCTCTGGAGTGCTTTCCTATCTGCCACTGTTCAAGAGGCAAACCATCCACAGGGACAGTAAGTTAAGATACTCTCTATGGTGCAGCGATAGAAGGTCACCAGCAGTTTTCCATTCAGTTGTTTCCTGAGAAGTCTCAGGTAGTATAATCTCTGCTGGGCCCTTTTGACCAGGGCTGCAATGTGAGCACCCAGGTCAGGTCCTCTTTTAGGGTAACACCCAGAAACTTAAAACTGGCCTCTTGCTCCACTCAGTCTCCCTTGCTAAACAAGAGTTGGATGTCTGATCTGTTCCTTCTATTATAGTCCACTATCTGCTCCTTGGTCTTATTGGTGTTGAGGACCAAGTTATTGTCTCCACACCACAAAAGCAACTGGTCCACCTCATCTCGGTAGGCAGACTCATCCCCCCTAGAGATGAGTCCCACCACTGCTGTATCCTCTGCAAATTTAGTAATATTATTAGTTGTGTGAGTGGGAATGCAGTCATGCACCTAAAGACAGGTGGCATTCAGCAGATTCTGACCAGTTCTGGAGAACCGGTAATGGAAATTTTGAGTAGTTCGGAGAACTGGCCAGTCCCGCCTCTGACTGGAGATTTTACAGTATCCTTCCCCTGCCACGCCCACCAAGCCACATCCACAGAACCGGTAATAAAAATGTTTGAATCCCACCACTGCTCCACACCATGAAAGCAACTGGTCCATCGCATCTCGGTAGGCAGATTCGTCTCCCCTGGAGTTTTTTTTGCATGGGCCCTGCTCTTAACCTGGCATCCAAACGGGCCACGTGGGGACTCCTGGGAGGGTTGGGGTAAGTGGGGCCAGCCAGGGGTGGGATTTGCCGGTTCACCGAACCAGCGAACTGGTAGCAGCCCATCCCTCCCCTTGCTCTCCCCTTCAAGGACAACTGAGCGGCATTTATCCAGACTCATCTTCTCTTTCTTGATTTCTCCGGCAGAGAGGAAGCCTCCCAGGCCCTGCCTTCCCCTTCCCCTTGGTCGAAGTGGCCGTGCCGGTCGTCTGCAGCTGCCTGTTCCTTCTCATCATCATCCTCGTCCTGATGATTCTCACCGCCAGGAAGAGGCGCCAGTCCGAGGGAACCTACAGCCCGAGCCAGCAGGAAGTGGCCGGAGCTCGCCTGGAGATGGACAGCGTCCTCAAAGTCCCACCAGAAGAACGTTTAATATGAGCATCGAGGAGTTCATAAAGTTGGCTCTTGGGAGTGTGGGCAGAGTAGATCTTCTCCGCTCCCTGCAAAAGACAAGGACGGCAGGGAAGCGGCACGCCCATCGAGTGGTGGCCCACCTGTGCATCTGGGACCTTTGAGGACCTATCCACCTGCCTTGTGGGTTCCTCTCTGCCGGTGGCAGCAACTGGCTTCTCCATCTTACCACCTCTGCCCACTCCCATGCCTCGGAAGTGCTGTTCCCAACCCAACAAGCTGCCTTGGCCTGTTGCTGTGAGAAAGACGATAGCCCACAGATTTCTGAGCATTGACCAACCTACAAGAGAAGCAGCATGGAAGCCCTGCCTCTCTCCTCGGTGTGGTTTAAGGGTGACTCTCTTTGTGACAGCCTCCAGGGTGGATTACAAAGTGGTCATGTTGGGTTGGACGATTATGACGTTCTCACTGGCTCTACTTGTTTAAGAGGGTTGTGACGGCTCTAGTTTTTGGCATGGGAGGAAGGATTCGGAGGCCTCATTCCTAGAGGCAGGGATAGGACTTACTAAAGTATCAGGGCTGGCTAAAAAACTAGAAGCACGACAAAGACACAACAGCTGGGCAAATGCACCTCCTCACTTTTGACATTTGAAGCCTGTTGTTAGAGGGGTGCATTGCCTATAGGACTGCTCTAGGGGGACCTTGTTAATGGCGCTCCCTTATAAATGACCAAGTTATGGATGAGGCTCACAAGGAAAGTTTCAAATGCTGTTCCAAGCAGTCAAGGACATCTTGAGCTACCCTGGTGATCAGCCTGGGACCACATCAGCAGCTCCATGCTTCTTGGAGCAGTTGGAACTACTGAGCTGCGCCTCATCCCTTCGGACATCTCAGGTGTGGCCATAAACAGATGGACTACTGGAGAGGCCAAAAAGCGATGCCACCAGGAGACCATAGGGTGTATGAGCTGAGATACTGAAGGTCCACACTGCCTCTGCTGAGCTGAATGCCAGTTGATAGAGACGAGTTAGGTCCGAAAATCTCTGCCAATGTCTTCTGGGCCCTTCCCGCAGCCATGCCAGTTGGCCACAAGGTCAGAACATTCATCGGTCCTGTAGAAGAGGAGACGGCAACCTTAAACACTCAAAAGAGCCACAAAGGTCCTAACCGGAAGCCCCCCATTCGATTCTGGAGCCGACTGGAAGTCCGTTTCCCCCACAGTCTCCTCCTAGTACGGCGTCACCACAGCACAGGGCTGAAAGAGCCGCATGCGGCTCCAGAGCCACAGGTTGCCAATCCCTGTGTGTAGGACAACCCGCCATGGTTGAATGTAAACGAGCTGAGAGGATACGAAGTAAAAAGCACCCAGGACTCGGTGAAGTGTATTGTTTTGTGAAAAACTGAGCAGCTCATGCCTCGGAAACCAACACAAACTGCACACCGATCATTAGTCACACAGCAGCTGCGAGGCACAAGAGGGTGAACAACAAAAACTGCTTGACCCCAAGATCACACCACAAAAAGTCCAAAATGAACAAAGAACAAAACATTTATCTTAACATTATCCCTGTTGGAAGAGAGTCAAGTACCTACAATTTCTGTGACCCCCCTTTAAGCGTTCAGGTATAATACACCATCCTAAAGTGCCTTGTAAAAAAAATCACTTGAAACAGCATTAAACTTCACTTCACCCTTCAGTTATAATTTTTGATACACGTAGAAATGATTCCACTCCAAGAAGACTCCTTAAGAGCCGCCTTCTCCCAAGGAAAGTTCAGCTTTCTACGCTAAAATGTAGCAGGTAGAAGTTTAATTCTTGCTAACAAAGATTTCTGCTGTTTTAGTGTAGGCTGACATATTTAGCTCTTCCCTCTTTCCTCCTTGACGCATCCACAGGACGTCCAAGGAGCTATGGACAGATGTGGTGGCAACTCTGCTCTCTCTTCTCGTCCTCCAAGAAGCAACCCCAGGACCCTGGGTTGGAGAAAATACACCCTGTATTTTCATCCTGAAAATTCATCCTGTACAGTGAGCCAGACACTTGAATGTGTGACCAACTGTGGTTTACAACCATTGGCACTTGAGGGCCATGATGACGTAGAACAGTGAGAAATGTTTTCAGAAAACACTTCACACACCCCAAAATTTAAACCTGGCTTTGTCAGGGGAGGTGTGAATTCCTACAGATGGCTGCAAAAGGAGAACGCTGTTGGGTTCCTCCTTACAGATTTGTTACAGAATAAAGAGTGTGGGAAGGGACCTTGTAGGTCATCTAGTCCAACCCCTCCCGTCCAAGCAGGAGACCCTACACCATTTCTGAGAGAGATGGCAGTCCAATCTCTTCTTGAAAGCCTCCAGGGATGAAGCTCCCACAACTTCCGAAGGCAACTTGCAGAAAATGTGAACAAATAAAAATAAGAATCAGGACATCTATTTGTGGAAATGAACACCAGATACCTTTTTTTTTGCCCATTTCCTGCCACAAGGTAGCAGATTTTTCTCAGCACATCCGAAGATCTGGGAGACGTGTCTATCTATCCAACCTTTTTTTTTTCTCGTTCCCTCTGGAAACCCAAAGAGAGGCTCTGCACCAAAAGAGACGGTCAAATTCTGGCCAGGGACAACCAGGCCCTGCAAAGTTCTCCTGAGGAAAATCTTAAGGACAAACCTCCATCCCAGAATAAATATCTAACAGATGAACAGAGTTGGAAGGGACCTTGTAGGTCATCTAGTCCAACCTCCCACCCAAGCAGGAGGCCCTACACCATTTTTGACAAATGGCAGTCCAGTCTCTTCTTGAAAGTCTCAAGGGATGAAGCTCCCACAACTTCTGAAGGCAAAACTGTTCCATGGGTTGGTTGTTCTCCCTGTTGGGAAATTCCTCCTTATTTCCAGGTTGAATCTCTCCTTGTTCAGTTTCCATCCATTATTCCTTGTCTGGCCTTCAGGTGCTTTAGAAAGTAGCTTGACCCCTTCCTACACTACACTGATGTAGTGCTGTGAGACCATGGTTGGGACTATTTCAGAAGTCAAAAGGAAATTGTTTCCTCAAGAGGATAATGTGGTACCTCAACCCATATCTCAAGACATAGATGTACTTCCTTCCCTGAGTGTTAGCCGTAGTAATTACAATTCATCAAGAAAAAAACATAGCAACCGTAGGAAGTACCGGCTGTAAGATGTTCCCTCAAACTGATCTCTTCTCACCAGCCCACAAACGATTCCCTCCGTATTTATCTTTCTTCTCCCAAAGACAGGTCAAGACAGAACAAAGAAAAGTTAGGCCAACTTGTTGACCTTGTATCTTCCAAGGCTCCTGGCTCATTATTCCAGTATTTCTCCTTGAAGACCTCTAAGGTGACCATTGAGAAGGTGATTATCTCACAGTCTGGGTAAACGCAGACTAAGAAGCCTAACCAGGTCATGCCTCCCTAACTTTGAGGAAGAACAATCCTTCCCCAATGGCCAGCCAGCCAACGCATCAGCAAAAGTAGCTTGACCAACTTTCTTTGAAACCCCGTCGATGGAAAATTGATGGCAAGGAACCAAACTCAGCCGATCATCGTTGACTGGAGATCCTCCAGCCTCCCTTAGTAATGACCAAACCCTTCCAAAAGAGATCTATCTAGGACTACAAATTTCAAGGCATCAAAGACTTGTTGCAAATGTAGATGTGGGTTTGAGTCAGTCAGAATAGAGCTGGAAGGGACCTTGGAGGTCTTCTAGTCCAGCCCCCTGCTTCTGCTGCCTTGGAAAATATTTTTGAGTCTTCAGTTTTAGTCTTAGCGTTGACTTGACTCGTTCATCTGGACCCACAACTTCTGAAGGCAAGCCGTTCCGCTGGTTAACTGTGGAAAAGCTTGTGGGTCTGAGTCAGTCAGAATAGAGCTGGAAGGGACCTTGGAGGTCTTCTAGTCCAACCCCCTGCTCAAGCAGGAGATCCTATACCATTTCAGACAAGGGGCTGTCCAGTCTCTTCTGAAAGACCTCCAGTGATGGAGCTCCCACAACTTCTGGTGGCAAGCAGTTCCCCTGATTAATTGTCCTCACTGATAGGAAGTTTCTCCTCAATTCCAAGTTGATTCTCTCCTTGATTAGTTTCCATCCATTGTTTCTTGTTCTCTCTTCTGGTGCTTTGGAGAATAAGTTTGAGTCTCCAGTTTTAGACTTAGTTTTACCATCACTTGACTCGCTCATTTGGACCATGCGAGGCGCGGATACCTTGCATTAGACTTAACTCTGAGGAGTAGTCATAATGCCAAAGGGGTTCAGTTTAATTCCCTGTCACACCACACAAAATGTCTGCCCTCCTTCTCAGAAATAGTAGCCATTCTTCCCTCTACTTGCTCAAAGCCCCCTCAGATCCATCCCAAAAATGGGAAACTTTTCTGCCATTTAATTTATTTTTGTTTTCTAATGTGTGAACTTTTTTGATATTTAAATTTGGGGTTTATTTTTTCACAGAACTTTTGCCACAGACGAAGCATCTGTGGACGCAAATGTTAAGAAACCCAATCCTGGTCATTCCTGTAATTGTAATTAAAAATGTATACAGAAACTTTATCTGGGTTCTTTTAAATTCAAGCAGGTCCAGCTGATAAAATTGCTGAGGGACATCAACTGTCCAAGAGGCCCAAATGGAAGGTGGGCCAAAACTGCCTCATGAAAAAGGAGAAGGGGACTTATCAGAATACAGGTAGTCCTTGACTTATGACCAAAACTGAGGCCCAAATCTCTGTCGCTAAGTTGAGACATTCGTTAAATGAACCATTTTCTGACTTTTCTTGCCACCGTTATTAAGTGAATCGCTAAATTTGTTAAGTGAATAACCCAGTTGTTAAGGAAATCTGGCTTCCCCATCGCTGGTCAGAAGGTTGCAAAATGGGATCACCTGATCCCGGGATTCTATGACCGTCATAAATGTGAGTCAGTCCCCAAACATCTCAATTATGACCACGCGGCGGTCATAAGTGTGAGAAACAGTCATAAGTCAAATGCCTATGGAGATTCTCAGTCCTCCAGGCCATGGTTGCTTCGCTTCTCATCCAAGAAGCTTCTTCAGCTCTGACTGGATGGTGGGGAATGGAAGGATTTGCAGACAGTTGGTCATTTGCATCCTTTTAGAGGGTCGTTGAGGCCACTTGGAGGTTTATCTGTGTCCTCAGGGTCACCTGAGTGGTGCAAATGGATGTGTGGAGCCTTCTTGGAACTGTTGGAAGTGGCCTCAACAACTCTAAAAGGATGCAAAGGACCAGCTTAAAAGTCCCTTCTTTCAGTGCTGTTGCAACTTTAAACAGTCACTAAATGAACTATTGTTAAATCGAAGGCGACCTGTAGTTTATTTATCCAAAAGGATATAGTTGTTGTCGGTCATGAGGGACTTACCAGATACAATTTGCTTCTGATATCAAGGTAGATTCCAATGGGCGGAGTCTTCTTTCAGTTGCACCTGGCTTTCTCTCACCTGAACTGCTTTTCCAGAACAAGGTGTATCGATTGTTCTAAAATACGTGGGCCTAGGAGATTATGGGTTAGTCCAGGAAACAGCCTCCCAGGTTTAAATCTCTACCATATTCTAAAGCAGCAGAATCTTCACCCCCTATGTTCTAATTAACACCTTTGTGGAGAGAACGTGAGGTTGGACTGATCTTAACACCAGCCCAGCCCAGATGGTCAACCGCAGACACAGCCTGAAGATGGGTACTCTATTCCCACTCCATACCCCAAACTTTGAAGAAGCAAACCAACACTCCAGCCCGTTGGGTGGACTTGAAATATTTTACTATCCAGAAGTTAGGTAATATCAAAACCATATTCCTCCCCTCCCCCAGAAAAAAGTGATTGTACAAAACACAAAAAGGAGCTTTGTCCATGCAATGGTTTTGGGCAGAGGTGTTAAACGATGCCAAACAGAAGATCTACAGGCGGATGTCCCCCTTGGCAATCCATTTTTGGGAAGAATCCACCCTGTTCTTGGAATCTATAGGCTCAGGTGTGGAGAGGGAAGCCAAACCAACTTCTTCAGCTGGTAGGAAAACCTCAAAAGGGTGATCAGAGACGGAAGGGAAAGCAACCAAGATGGCGTTGAAGAGTGACTTCTCACGTTTCGTACACACAGTGAGTTCTTGTGGACATAAGACAATTTGGCTAGCCTAATTCCCACACGACAAGTGATTAAAATAACAACAAACTGCCCAGGTGTATTTTTAAACCCCCTCCCCCCCAAATTTAAGTGAGGAAAAGAAACAGAGGCAGGTGTACCAAGAAGTCCTGTAGCAGGTCTGAATTTTTGAAGCGTGGTGGACCATTCGTCTCCCAAAACATCCTAGAGGGAAAATCTGGGTCTTCGGCAGGAGTTGAGAGATAAAAGGTAGCAGGTAGAAGTCTTCTAGCTTTCAGGTGATGAAGACCAAAGCCAATTAGTCCACAACCAGGGGGGAAAGTCATTTTTAACAAATTATGTCTATCACCACCGTCCTACCAACACCACTGTCATCCCTGTTCCATCATGCAGCAGGTGGATGCTGCCATCCGTCAACACACCTTCCATACTACCATAGACCAGAGATGGTTCCCCCATCCTCCTCCCATCAGGCTGGGGAAGGAAGCCGCCGAGTAACACTTTTGTAACTATACATATACATGTTCATGGGACATCAACACAGTTAAGAGTTAGAGGAGGTCTTGGGGACACCACAATCGCATGTCGTTGCTCTAAAAAAAAAAAAAAAGGAACAACTGCTGGTAGTGCCAACCGGTGGATAGGTAGGAAGCGGCATGTCACCGCTTCCCTGAAAAGCGGGTGTGGTGCCACCGCGGGAATGTTAAACGGGTGGGGTGGGGTGGGGTGGGGTGGCTGAGCCAAGGGATGTTGTGTGCAGAGATTGGTGGGACTGGGAAGGGAGCTGGAGGACAACACGGGGCCTTGAGCCCACGCAGCTAAATGTATGTCGGAGAAGGTACCCCTCCCCCCCAAAAAATATATATATCTAAAAAGGTTCAGATCGTGATCAACGTGACTTGGGGTTGGGTTCAAAATGTCATCTGGTATGGAAGCAAGTGCTCACCTGGGCTTGTGACAGGCTCATAATTATGGGGAGGCAAGGCTGGCCAAGAAGAGACCAGGATTGATCTCATCAACTGTCTACTTATTTTGAGGAAAAGTGGAAGAACGTCAAGGAGCCCAATGACCTTGGTGGGCGAAAAGGTGAAGGGTGTGTGTGTGTCTCCTGGCTCCTATTCAAAGCTTAGCCAGGGCTTCCTCCTAATAGGGAGGAAGCTGTGCCAGCTGGTTGACCCTGCTTTACTTGGGGAAAGACTATATTGACCCAACACCCAGTAGTCTAGGACGTCGTGAGCTCATGGGACTCACTCGAATGTTTCCCACTGCCTTCTTAACTGCTCGACTTTACCGGGCGTGACGGACACTTCCTGCTTGGTTTTATTTAACAAATCTTCAAAGGGGTCTTTAGCCAGCTGAGTCTTCGAAGGACACAAGGCAGGTTCTCCAGCCTTGGTCTTGGGGGGAAGGAGCGGGAGGTTGCTGGGCCGCACCACCAGCCTCGCCTTGACCGCCGTGTGAGTAAGAGGCAATGTCCGGTTCTTAGAAGGGCCAGAGGGCTGCGTCGGTCGAAGGACGCCGCTCTGGGAAGGAGGCTGAGCCGGCGGTGGGGCGGAGGGAGACTTGGCAAAGAGGTTGGGCATGGAGAGGGTCAGAGGGTTGAGGGGAGGCCTCTGGGGCTGGAAGAAGCTGGAGTTGGACGTGATGTAACTGGAACTATACGCATGGCCCAACGAGGGACCAAAGGGGCCGCCCAGGGGCCTGACCAGGGTGAGTGGCGGAGGCATCGGCATGGTTTGTACGAAAGGGTTGAGAGACGGCGGCCCAAACGGCGTCACCGAGGGAGGGTATCCCAGCAGTTGACGGAACGGTGCTGATGTGGAGGGCATGAGGTCTTCCTCTGTGGATGGGAAGCTGCCGGCAGGGCTGGGAGATGAGGAACCCAGCTGGCTCCTGGAGCCGGATGGAAAGCGGGCATCCTGAGCTTCCCCTGACTTCAGCGGATCCAGAAGAGCAAGGAGAGAGTCGCTGTCTCCGCTCGTGCCCTCTGCGTTGACCTTGACTGGTTGGAGCAGTTTTCCTCCTTCAGGGATGGCAGCGGATGAAAGCTGGACTTGGGGAGGAGCAAAACCAGACGGCTGCCGGTCCAGAGAGACATTTCTGGCTGCAAAGGTTTCCTGCAGGAGCTCTGAGGCCAGGTGGCCAGGCTCTGCGGGGCAGGGGGCAGCTTCTGGGGGTGCCTGCTGCTTGGAAAGCCGGGGTGGAGGCGGCGGTGGGACGATGCCCAGCTCTGGCGTCTTCCTCCCCTGGGGTCGCGGGATGGTGATGTTCCCTTGGGCAGCGGGAGAACTTCCAACGTCCTTCTCGGGAAGGTCCAGAATGACATCTCTGCTGGGAGGCTTCCTTGGAACAGGGGGCACGATTCTCAGGGGTCTCTCGGGAGATTTGGGGGAGTATTTGGTGGAAAGGGCCATGTCATCATGGCCTAAGCCCCAGAACTGCTTATAAGGGTGGGAAAGCTTCATCCCTGGGGTGGTCCAGCTCTTTTCAACAAAACCAAGGTCCATCCGCTGTCAGAGAAGAGAGAAAATCATGAGGTGCCTCCCTCCAAACCCTCGGCTCTTCCTCTCCTTTTAAACGGACACCCCAGATCTGAGACCACCTCCCACTAGGACAGGGGTGTCAAACTGGATTTCTTTGAGGGCCAGATGAACATTGTAGTTCTCCGCGGGCTGGCAGGGAGGGGTGGAAGATGAGACGGACGGCTCCTGCCACACTCTACTAGCTGAGAACGGGCCCTGCATGGCCTGTTTTCAGCTGGCAGTACTGCTGGAGACTGAGGAGGCTGGAAACAGGCCTCGCGGGGCCTCCACACGGCCCGTTTTTGGCCGGCAGGGCTGCTGGAGGCCGTACAGGCCAAAAATGGGCCACGGGGTGGGGTGGGGTGTCACATGCGACTTCCCTGCAGCCTGTTTTGACTGGCAGAGGCCCTTCGGTATTTCCAGGCCAGCACCATGGGCCAGATTTAAGCACCCTGTGGGCTGGATGCGGCTCACAGGTCTTGAGTTCACACCCCTGCAGTAGGAGGAACCATCTTTCCTTTTGTGCCAACTGGGGGAAGGTGACTTTCCTCCCATTTCCTCAAAATCCACTTGGGGAAAGTGTTCCTGGAATTACCCTTAGGTTCTCCTTCTTCGGCTGGTCTCCTGCCCTATCAAGAGTTCAAGATTCCCCTTGTAAATTCTTCACCACTTCCAACCCCACCGCCGTAACTTATCTTGTCTATCTGGCTTCTCATCAGCAAATAACCAAATATACCCATCTCTAAATCCACCCCTACAGATAATTCTCAACTTACAGCTAGTGACAATGACCACTGAACATTAAGAAGGGCGTGGAACAAGTGTTTTACGGTAAACCGTAAAACATGGGTGCCTTGTCTTATGGTACCCACAACTTACAACCAGAAATCCTGTTCCAGTTATGGTTGGAAGTCAAAGACTCTCTGAACCAGCAACTCAGATGTTTTCAGACTTTCTCACCCACCCAAGTCCCATACCTGATAATCAAAGGAGCATTGTTGGTCTTCTTCCTCTTTGGAAATCCTCAGATCTTCCAAGCTCCTGGCTTGGCTGAGAGGCTGTGGTTGCGACGTCACCTCCAGTCCTGTAAAAATGTCTTCCAGAAGACTAATATCTGCGGGGCTTTCTGGAGTGGTTGGGTCAATCTGGCGGTCATCCTGGAACCTCTCAGGACTGATGCCTTCTTCTCCATCACCACTGTCGGATTCCTTCAGAGCGCGATATGGCTGAGGCCTGTCAGAAGGAACCACAATTGGTCGTTCAGGGATGGGATCCCTCTGGAGAAACCTACCAACCTCCCAATGGTCAGAGAAAGCCAGAAGGAGCTGATGGGTGTGTGATGAGTGACAACTCCACATTATCTCCCAGCTGGGAGGCTCTTAAGGACAGCCTGAAGCCTACAGAGATGTGGCCACAATATGCTCCGTTTGGCAAAGGCCACACACACATTAAGATTGAGGCAGGGGCTCTGTGGCTTACACCACAAAACTACACTAGTGTTTTGCTGGGGTTCTAAGTGCTTTCAACACAAAATAAGACACAGCCCAGCTCCAGATGGATGACATCAAGCATGCATTTCTCACAGCAATACCAATAAAACAAGGAGACATGAAGCCAAGGCCAAGAGAGAGGAACATCTTAGAAAGCATGAGACACCAGGACTCTGAAGACCCAGGAGGAGGCCCAAAGGATTCCTCTCTCCAATGTGCATAAAGTTAAGGATGTGACTAAAATGAAACATGGGTTTCCGGGATCCAAGATGACAACCTACCGAGCAAGAAAGTCATGCAGGTCCTCTGAAGGACCATGAGGAAACATCTTCCTTTGGCCCAGATGAGTCTGCACGCTGTCAGGGTTCCAACGGATGCCCTAATTAATTCATGAGCCTCGAGCCAAGTTTCAAAAGAAATCCAATTATTGATTAGGTTTATTTTATTATTGATTATTTCCCCAAGTGCAGTCTCTGCCCTACGTAATTTACTGCCCACCTAGGACCCTGTTTTCCCCTCTCTTCCCAGGGCGTGTCATAAATCACATTCTCCAACAGAGCACTTTCCTGGGCTGTAGAAAACACACCTCTCTGGCTGGGTCTGGTAACCTAGGACACAGTCTTGAGAAAGGTATGCCAGGAATGTGCTTCTGGTTATAGTAAACGAACTGCTCCATCAGATCTCCCCCAACCTTCTTATGGCAACTCAAGAGCAAGCCAGGAATGCTTTACGAGTTGACAGACACTGACTATCTATGGTGAATCTTGGATTCTTGAATCCTTAAGAAATCCACAACACTTAAAGCAATGCCTCCGACATGAAGGAACGCCATGGTCTGTTAGGAGGAAGACAGGACTGAGCAAGGAGCAAGGAGGGCTTCAAACACAGCAGTATTAGGAGATGGCAGTGCAAAGCAAACCCAATTCACACACCCCAATTCACACAATCTCCAGGGTGGTTTTTGACTGGCATTCAAAACAAGACTAGAGATGGAAGAAAACACCAAAAAGACATTAGAAAAGAGCTGGGCAGGAGCTTTGTCCATCTCTGGTTGCCTCAACTCATGGATGGTTTCATTAGCAGAGGACTGCTCCATGCTCTGTTTGAGGAGGCAATGTGGTTGGGATAATAATGAGTTTTTCAGCAGACAAAGCCTTCAGTCACACAATGGCTTGGATTCTCACATGCATTAGGCAGGGTGTCCTACCAGAACCAGGTGGGCATTGATACTCAAGAGTTTCCAATTCTCAGCTGTCACTTTTTTTTTTTCCTGGAGATGCTTCTAACCACCTTAGAGCAAGCCCCAATCCCGACTTCAACCTGACTGCCCTTCGACCAACCCTCCTCTCAAAGAGGGCTGGACTTCCTTCCATGCAGAGACGACAAGACTTGCTTTCTTCTCCCTTGGTCCTCCCCAGGCCTCTCCACCCCCTCATCCAGCTCCATGTGCCGGTGGCTTTCTGCTTGCAGCTGGCGATTCACCGTAAGGGTGCCAGGGATGGACAAGACAGTTGGACTGAGGCAGGAAAACCCAACGCCAAGGCAAGCCAGCAAATCTTGGCAGTTCTTGGCCAGAACCAGAATGTGTTTGCTTATAATATGTCGCCTTAATCATGTTAATAAATCTCTCCCCAGAGTCCATGTCTTTTAATTGTGTTAATATAAATTGGCCAGTTCACATTATCAAATGCTTTCTGTGCATCTAGGAAGACCAATGCCATTTGCTTCGTAATATTCCATTGCATTTAAAAATTATTCTCATATTATCTTTAATTTGTCTCTTAGGTAGGAAACCGTTTTGATCTAAACGGATAAATTGGTTTGGAAATCTTTTTAATCTTTCTGCAATTATCGAAGCAAATATTTTATAGTCAGCATTCCATAGCGAAATTGGTCTGTAATTTATTTTTTAATCAGTTGCAAATCTGTGTCTTCGCTTGGTATAAGAGTAACACCCTGTTTTCCTGAAAATACGACCTACCCTGAAAGTAAGTCCTAGCGTGATTTTTACATGTACATCCAATGTAAACCCCATCCCCCGAAATAAGCCCTAATTAAGATCCCAGAGTGCATGGATAAAAATTAAGCTAGGATGAGGATGGTGAGGGGGGTGGAGCTGCCCTACTACTTACCTTTGGACAGGTGTAGCCGGGCCTCGCACACCCTGACACCTGCCTTGCCGGCCCATTTCTTCTGCAGCCGGCTGGCTAGGCTTTCCTGAAGGCCTCTGGAGCTGATGACAAAACTCTGGATCGATCCTGAGCTCTCTTATCGGCTGCAGAGGCCTTCAGGAAAGCCTTGCCGGCTGCAGAAGAAGTTCTTGAAAGCCTCTAATAGCAAAAAGGAGGCTGGGGGTGACTCACGCAAGTGAGGTTAGTCAGTGGATAAAATCCCCCCCCCAAAATAAGACCTGGTGCCTTTTTTGAGTGGCAAAAATAAATAAATAAGACAGGGTCTTATTTTTAGGGAAACACAGTATATATGCCTCCATCCATGAGTTTGGTACTTTAGCTTCTGATAATAGATCATTAAATGCATCTAACATTGGAGTACTTAAGAGTATTTTGTAGGTCTTTGTATAGTTCTGCTGGTATTGGCTTGTCGCCGGGGGTATGCAGGGGTGGGCCGCTGGGGGCTGGAGGGGGTTTGGGAGACCCTCTGGCTAAGATTCTGTGCAGTTCGGAGAACCCCCAAATCCCACTCCTGGATGGCCCCGCCCACCCCTCCCCTCCCCGAAGTCCCCACGTGGCCCGTTTTGGATGCAGGTAAGTGCAAGACGTGGATGGAGGCTCAGGGAGGGCGAAAACGGGCACCCTGGAAGTTCGGGAAGGCTGGAAATGGGCTCGTTTCTGGCTTCCAGAGAGCCTCAGGAGCCCGGGGAGGCTGTTTTTGCCCGCCTGGAAGCTTGAGGAAAGCCTCCGGAGTCCGGGGAAGGTGAAAATGCCACACACACACACACCCGCCATGGTACAGGAGGCTGACAAGGCCACACCCACCCTAGGCACGCCCATCCAGCCACCGGGCAGAGAACCGCTTGCTAAAATTTTTGAAGCCCATCCCTGGCGGGTGTATATATCAAGCGGGGAACATGCGCGCACACAGACAGGACGCCCGCCACAGAAGCCGCTAAAGCAATGGAAAGGCTGATGGGTCCGCCAAGGCCTCCGATGCCAGGCGAGGAGGCAGAGCTAGCGAGAGCAATAGTCAAGGTAGACACCATTCAAAAGGAGCCGAGAAGAGAAAGCTGTCAGAGAAGGCAGAGGCCGGCCCGTCCTCCTGAGGAAGCTCATCGCCCGAGGAATCCTCCAACAGGAAGACCGTATAGTGGCGGGTGGGCTTGGCCAGGCTGAAGGAGACAGGGAAGAGGAGAGAGAGAGAAGAAAGGTTATAGATCGCCGGACCAAACCTGTGGAGGGAAAGGAAGCCAAACCAACAACGGACGCCAACATTCGAGGAGGAAGGGATTCCCTCGGCCTCGTGGGGACCTCTGAAGAAGGATGGAGCCCACTCTGGAGATCCTTCGGTGGCCCTGGGCTTTGACCTGAAGGACCTCTCGTCCGATTTGAGCGGATTTAACACAGTCGGAAGGGACCTTGTAGGTCATCTAGTCCAACCCAAGCAGAAGGCCCTACCCCATTTCTGACAAGATGGCAGTCCGGTTTCTTCTTGGCCTCCCAATGACAATGAGAAAACAACCAATCGATGGAACCGAAGTTGCCTTCGGAAGTTGTGGGAGCTTCATCCCTGGAGGCTTTCAAGAAGAGACGGGAAGGCCACCGGTCAGAAATTGGTGTAGGGCAGTGATGGCTAACCTTGTTGGCACCGAGTGCCCATAGCGTATGCGCACACGTCTCCAAAATGCAATATGTGCACGTCCGTGTATGCGCCCCATCCCCATGCATGGAACCTGCCCCCGCACATGCGTGCGCATCCCCATGCATGCGCATATCCCCCTGTGTATGCCCCCCACCCCCCCCATGCTCCATGCACGCACGGCAGAGTCCCAAAGTCCAGCTGGCTGGCGGGAGGGTCGCCTGCGCAACCAGAGCGGAGCTGGGCCCATGGCTCGCATGCCCACAGAAAGGGTTTTGCGTGCCACCTCTGACACCCCTGCCATAGGTTCGCCATCGCGGGTGTAGGGTGGATGTAGGGTCTCCTGCTTGGGTGGCGGCGGCAGGGGGGGTTGGGCTGGATGACCTCTAAGGTCCCTTCCAGCAGCTGAAAGCATCAGGAGGGCTCTTCCTGCTGAACGGCGATTGCCCTGCAACTCGGGCCTTTGCCTTTGGGGCGAAACCCCGCAACTTTGCCAAAGAGGTGTGCTGGAAAAACGTCCAGGCCTAATTTTTCTCTCTCTCTCTCTCTCTCCCCACTTCCCCTCTTTTGGCTCCAGGCCGCCTCATTAACCCAATTCCGGTCTTCCTCTCCCCCCGCCAATCCCGCCCACCCGCCACCAGCGCACATGTGTGTGCCCCCAAAAAGGCGGCTTTTTGGGGGGGGGGGGGAAAGGTGGTTGGGCCTGGGGCTGAACGGCCACCCGTTCATCCAACGCCAGGCCCGGTACGGTTGCAGGGCTGCAGCGGCCCTCGTCTTCTCTACACACACACACACACACCCGCTTCCCCGGAGCTCCCGTGCAGATGGCTTGCTGATCTCCTTCTAATGTTTAGTTTAACGTGTCTCCGGTTAATGCCTGACAGCCATGACAGCCCGTAGCTGTTCCTTTTTAAATATCATGTCAGAAACACGGCACCATAAAGCCGAGGATGTGTGTTCCGCGGTGGCTCTGTCTCCCTGTTCGTGGAATCAGGCGCTTCGTTTTTAATGAGGACAATCTGCATTTTGGGGGGCTTCTAACCCCCCCTCCTCCTCCCCACCTCGTTCCCTCCCCCCATATGTCAGGATGCCTGGACAAATCCACAGCCATCTCTGCGGCTGGCCAAAAACCAAGAGCTGACAAATGTAGATATTTCAAATTTAATTGACACCTAAATGTACTTAAGACAGATAAACGAGAGGGAGGAGTAGGGGGAAAGAGAAGGAGAGAGAAAGGGGGGAAAAACAGCAAGGAACTCGTGGGTGAACAGTTGGGGTAGGCAGTCAACGGCAAGAGTTTTTGTCAGGAAAAGAGTGTTTTTCTGCAAAACAGGACTGTTTTTGAGGGAGAATTTGGCGGATACCGAGTAGTAGCCTTTGGTGACTCTCAAGTTTAGATCCGCTGATCAAAATATGGTCCCTTTCCTCGGACAACGGGGATGGGCTTTGAAGCAAAAGCCCTGCCCCCTCCCTTAAGACCTAGTGTCATGCCCCTGTGGGGGTCTGAATCTGAGGAGGAAGAGGAACAGCTGACAGGTAGTGGGACAGTGGCTCCGTTGGCTGTGGAGGAAACCGGGGAAGGGCAAAGTCCAGCAGGGCAGAGCAGGGAAGAGGTAGAACAAGGGAGAGTAAGTTCAGAGGAAGACCCAGGCCCACCCCCTCTTCATCCTAGGGCACGCAGGGAGGAACGGAGAAAGGAGCAACGTGGGTTGCCTGGCTTACGGGGGAGGAAAGGGCCCTGATTCCCTTCATTAGCCACACCTGGGAATGAGAGTTTAAAAGAGATGCAAGCTGAGTGTGGCATCCGCTGGGAACAAACATGAGCTTATCTTGTGTTGACTTTGGTTATCTGTGTTCCAGGCATCCTCCCAACCGTGTTGATTTGTGGCCATTCCTTCACATCTGGAATTCCTTCTCTTGCCCTCTGGACTAATTATCTCATTTTGCCTTGATTGGACTTCTAGTTACAGTTTTTGTTGACCACCTTTTGGACTTGATTCTCCGCAGCCAATGGCTGTTCCTGGGAGAGTTTTCCTCCAGCCCAGAAGGTAACCAGGACATTGGGGGCAAAGTGGGAGCTAACAAAGGGACTCCTACTGATTATCTGACTGGGTTGCCTTTGTGCCACACCCCTTTGGGTCGTCACACCTGGTCACCCTGGTCCAGCCAGCCCACCTGGAGAAAGACAAGCAAAAAAAACAGGAGCTGGGAAGAAGAGATGCTTCCTGCAGGTGAACCAAGCCGGCAGGACCTGAATCATCCCTCTTGCAAACTCTTTGGCCTGGGGGGGTGGGAAACCTTGCTATGGCTAGGGAGAGAGCAACGTGCCACCAAACCCTCCTGAGAAATGAGATGGGGCACATGGACATCCCTCAGGTCTTAGAAGGTGTTCAAGGAGAACCTCAAGAGAAGCGCCGAGGTGGCCATCCTTCCTCACCAAGAAACAGGAACGTGCGGAGCCCAACAGGCAGTCTTTGGAGAAGGATGGGAGGATCCACAGAGATGCTTCCTCCACCAACAAAAGGTTTGTCGATCCACCCCCAGGGACAGAGCAAGGAGCTTCTCCCCCCTGTCCCGTCTCTGGCTTTCGTCTCCACAGGCTAAAAAGGAAGGTCTGCCTTTGAAGGCATCGGCTGTCTTCTATTGAACCCAGAGAGCACGAAAAGGATGTTCTAGGCCCGGGTGGGGATGGCGTGCCCATGCGCAGATGTGCTGCATGTGGGGGGAGTCACGCATCCATGCACAGGGGGCACGGGGGCCCAGCATGCATTCTGGGTGCTGGCACATGCGTGATTATCGGCACGGGAGCTGAAAAAGGTGAGCCACCACCGTTCTAGGTGGTATGTGGGAGCCTAGAAAAGAAAGTGATGGCTTTTTCCTCCAGGCCTATTAAACTCTGGAGAAGCCACCACTGGAAACTTCCACTGCAGTGAACGCAGAAGGGATGAACCAAATGGGCAGGATCTTCTCGGAGCAACCCTTCTGGGTCCCCCTGAAATCAGGGGTTATTTCTCTCTTTAGAGACCAAAAGCACGAGGCAAGGAAGAGCAATGGGATCTCGAACCTGCCCTGGATGGTCCAAGGAGCTGCCAGGGTTCCTATAGTTGCAGTGTTTGAGTTTTTGAGAACCTGTGCAGATTAAGACCCTGGAGAGCAGCCTCAGTGCCTCGATCTTTTAACTGACGGTTGTTACGCCTTGTTTTTCTTTTGCAAAAGAAATGAAAGAGCCTTCACAAGCAAAACCCCCAGGGCTTCCTCCATTCCCCTGGGACTCCAGGCTCAGCCTAAACCCCCCCTCCCTTTACAGCCACCCAAGTTCTCCCTCACCCCAAAATGAAGCCCGCAGGGAAGGCGCTTTGTTTTCTCACCTCGCTCCCTCGGGCCAACCTTGTTTGTTTCACGCTGGGAGAACCCAACCGCCACTTTCCGCCGGTCCCTGGTTGAGTGGGACAACCGAGCACGGAGCCTTGGGAAGGCCTGCAGGGAGGTGGGGAAAGGGGGCCTTGTCCTGCAGAGCGTTGGGCGGTCCGTGGAACACCAAAGAGGAAGCCCCCCCACCTCAAAAGCAGCCCAAGAGGTTAGATCCGCTATCCTGTCCCCTGATGGAAATGGGAGACCTTCCGCCATTATGGGAGCCTCTCTGGTGCAGTGGTTAGAGTGCAGTACTGAAAGCTACTTCTGCTGCAGCCAGCTGCCTACGGTTTGGCAGTTCAAATCCCACCAGGCTCAAGGTTGACTCAGCCTTCCCTCCTTCCAAGGTGGGTCAAATGAGGACCCAGATTGTTGGGGGCAAGAGGCTGACTCTGCAAACCACTTAGAGAGGGCTGGGAAGAGGTATATAAGTCTAAGTGCTATTCCTTCCTTCCTTCCTCCCTTTCTTCCTTCCTTCCTCCTTTCCTTCCTTCCTCCCTCCCTCCCTCCCTTCCTGCCTCCCTCCTTTCCTTCCTTCCTCCTTTCCTTCCTTCCTTCCTTCCCATCCATCCATCCATCCATCCATCCTAGCTCAAGGTTGACTCAGCCTTCCCTCCTTCTGAGGTGGGTCATATGAGGACCCAGATTGTTGGGGGCAAAAGGCTGACTCTATAAACTGCTTAGAGAGGGCTGGGAAGTACTATGATATAAGTCTAAGCGCTATTGCTATCTCCCACCAATAAGGACCACTTGAATAATCTTTCTTTGTGGCCTTCCTGGGATAGGGAGTCATCTGCAGGAAATTGCTGGCCTGTTTATCATGAGACGTTCAAATCTTCTGTTCGGACACATGATTTCCGGGCTTCCCACCCAAAACTTCCACGCCTGTTTCTCTGCACCTCTTTTAAAGAGGAGAGAGCGTGATAAGCAATCGGTAGCTGGTGGGAGCTACAACTGCGGGCATCATCATTAAATCAAACATCTGACTCACACGGTTGTCTCCTTTCTGGAGTTTTATTTTTCCAAGCAAGATTTGGTGGGCGGGAAGCTCAGCCATCCAAACTTTCTCGCTCCTTTTTTTTTTTTCATCGTTCGACTGGAACTGTCCTCTCTAAAACCTTTTCCGTCCCAAAACACCAGAAAGGAGAAAGAATCCGCCCGAACAACGGACAGCAAAATAAATTCGAGGCGACGCCAGATGGAGAAAAATGCAGGGATATCGTACGGTTGGCCTCGTAAGCTGCATGGTAGACCAAATCCTGGCCTTGGGGGGCAGAATAGGATATTTTCCACCTCGTTTTAACGGTTGATCACACAGACAGATATTTAGACTGGATTTGGCCTGATGATCCACCCATTGAGTCCTTATTATTATTATTTGTGCATGGGGATTTCTCAAGGTTAACTCTACACTTGGCGAGGGTGATGATGATCAGAGGAGAAAGTAAGGATCCAGAAGCACAGAAGATTTCTTCCACCAGAGGGCAATCGCGTTCCACCAAGCTTTTCCGAAGGAGAAATCTTGAGATACTCACTGTTCTGGGCTCGAGACAGATGTCCTCCGACCATCCATCGCCACGTTGCCTTTGGGTCTTCGGACAACTTGGGGTCTGGGTGGCCGAACCTATTGGACACCAAGTAGAGATGGCACCAGTGATTCTGACATGAGCTGGAGGAGCGATACGATGCATGCAGAGGTGGGTTTTCAGCCGGTTCCCGAGCGGTTCTGGAGAACCGGTAGCAGACAATTTGAGTAGTTCGGAGAACCAGCCAATAGCACCTCTGAGTGGCCCCGCCAACCCCATCTCTTTTCCGCCTCCTATTGAGTCCCAGCTGATCGGCTGGGTCTCCTTTGGTTGCCCTGCATAGGAGAACGGAGCTGGAAAGCAGGTTAGTGGGGGGGGGAGGGAAGGGGGATTTTACAGTATATCCTTCCCCTGCTACGCCCACCAAGCCACGCCCACCAAGTCAAGCCACACCCACAGAACTGAACAATTTGATTCCCACCACTGGATGCGCCCTTCCTCAATCCAAGATCACGCCGCCCCTTTTGGAAATGGCACCCTCCTTTGCTAAACCCCATCGATCCAGATCCCTTCGGACTCTGCTAATCTGTTAAATCTGTGAAAAGTGCAAAGAAGAACCACCCAGATGTTTCAAGGCCTGGAAACTAAAACATGCGAAGAATTGCCACCCGAAGTTCTTCATCATTGGGTTTTTCTTTTTTTAAAAAAGAAGAAACCGGACAGCCACTTGTCTGAAATGGTAGAACGTCTCCTGCTTGAGCAGGGGGCTGGACTAGAAGACCTCCAAGGCCCCCTTCCAGCACTATTTGGATTAATTGAATGAATGAATCTTGTTCTTCTTGATGGTTAGAAGAAGCTCCTGGTCTGGTTTGAGCAACTTCTTTAAACCAACAAGTGAAAATGAGGCAAGGTGGTACCACTCCCCACTTAAAACACTTGACTCCAAAAAAAACGGGTTAGTCTCGGACACTCCAATGTTCTCCACCAGTTCCTGAAAAATTATTTCTGCTACTTCACGGAAATAGAGACGTCCTGTCTCCCGTGCCCTCCTCCATCCCCACAGGTGGGCTATCACGACGTTGTGGTCTTCACACGAGGGCTCCAGAAAGTATGCTTAAAAAACCCAGAGCTCTCCAAACTTGGCAGCTTTTAAAGAGTTCGTGGACTTCAACTCCCAGAATTCAAGTTGCCAAATTTGGGGACCCCCTGGTCAAAACAGGCTGATCCAAATCCTCAAGAGGACCCCCAAATTTGCCTTCCCAAGGGATGAGAACGGCGTGCGCGTCTTAGCACATCAGGGTGCATCGGGGTGATCCAACTTCCCAATTGTTGCAAAAATGTGAAGAAGACTCTCGGCTTTTTTTTTTTTTTTT
>NW_020717504.1:40103-60570 GCF_900518725.1 Notechis scutatus | reverse complement strand
CTGGGTGACTTTGGGCCAATCACCAGGAGGCGGAGAGTTCTAGTCCCACCTTAGGCATGATAGCTGACTGGGTGACTTTGGGCCAATCAGCAGATGATTTAGCCTACAAAAGATGCAAAGTGGGTTGAATATGGTCGAAATGTACCTTCAATTAAAAAAAAAATCAATGAAACACAATATGGTTAGGTCTCAGGCATTGCAGAGTTTGTCCTTTCAGTCATTTTAAGTTTACTATTTGGGAAGGCAGTGCTGGGAGACACATACACACATACTTCCAGATATCTGACAGGGAGATAGAAGTAGCTATTTTTCACTCGTCACTTATCACGAGTGGTTTACATCGAGCGCTGAAGTTGCAGTCCTCAAAACTCTTCCTGCATTGCATGCTCCTCAGTGTCTGAATGTTGAGGGGGAACATCTCCAAGCAGCTGTTGACACTCTTAAGTGTGAGGAAAAAATGCTATTTCTAGGGTGTCCTCTCAGCACAATGCCTGGCTACAGCTCCTGTTCTTCTTTATGCCTTAAGGTGGTTTGGGGAAGAACAAGAGATAAGATGGCACTCATACAGTAGCCCTATTTCCTTTTTTGCCTCACAAAGAACACCCCCTTGAAGTAGATTCAGGTGAGGGAGATCCCACAGCTGGGACTGTACTTCAGATCTCTCTGGCCCGGCTCCCAAATCGCTCGTTTTCAAAAATTATGACCTTACAGGTAGTCCTCAACTTATTAAACGTTGATTTAGGGCAAGGCTCTTCAAACCTGGCAAGTTTAATGACTTGTGGACTTCAACTCCCAGAATGACTGGAGGAGGGATTCTGGGAGTTGAAGTCCACAAGTCTTGAAGCTGTCAAGTTTGAAGACCTCTGATTTAGGGACTGTTTCAAGTTACAAGGGCTCTGGGAAAAAGTGACTTATGACCAATTTTCACATTTATGACTGTTCCCACATCCCCATGGTCACGGGATCAAAATTCGGACGCGTGGCCACCGACTCCTATTTATGACGGTTGCAGTGTCTCGGTTAAGGTTTTCTGAGCTGCAAAGTCAACGGGGAAGCCAGATTCACTTAACAACCACGTGACCAACTTAACAACTGCCGTGATTCACTCACCAACTGTGGCAAGGAAGATTCATAATAGGACAAAACCCACTTAACAACTGTCTCGCTTACAAACAGAAATGTTGGGATCAATTGTGGTTGTAAGTTGCAGATTACTAGTATAGAAACAGGAAGCCTTTACCTTTGATTTCCTCGTCTCAGGTTCTCCTTCCCCAGGATACAACCTGAGCATCACTCCATTTTAGCATCTATATATTTCATTGGGAAAAAAAAAATCCAGGAAAAAAAAAGACTTTACCAGAATGGTGCATAAAACTCCAACCATTCATGGATACAAATTTTGCAATAGTAGAAAATCAATTACATAATTCCCAATTTCAGATTGCAGAATTAATCTGAGGTACTTCGACGGCGCATGGAAAGGCCATTGCCTACCAGAGGCATTAAGACTACAAGCCCCATCGCTCCCCGGCCATTTGAAAGGCACCCAAGTTGGAGAAAATTGTTCAACGAAAGGGCTGGCAGGGAAGACTTCAATGGGTGGATTCTCACCACAGGTGAAATCCATGTTAAAATGGGGGTTCATGAGTTGTACATGGCAACTCGACTTTTGTTAACGCTTTGTAGAAGGTTTAAAAAACACCCGACTCCAGAGGTTTTAGACCAGGGATCCCCAAACTTGGCAAGTTTAATGACTTGTGGACTTCAACTCCCAGAATTCCTGACATGACCGGAGGAGGGATTCTGGGAGTTGAAGTCCACAAGTCTTTAAGTTGCCGAGTTTGGAGATGTCTGTTTTAGATAGTTTTCACATACCCTTGATAGACAGGTTGAGGGTTCCTCCTCAGAAGAACCAAAACAAGGTTGAGTTAGGGCCAGCAACCCTCTGAGTTGGTCTCTCATTGAGATCTGGATGGTGTCTTTATATTCCTGATTTTCAGAAAGTCTGTTAAAAACAGAGGCGGCCAAAAAGGGCCTTGGAAGACACTTAAGGATTCAGAGCACAGCGGCAAGATTTTTTTTTTAAAAAAACAACAACTTCTCAGCTTTTAACCTCTCCCTTCCCTGCTTTTCCATAAATCGGTTCACAACTCTACAATATGAGCAAGAGGACGAGCTCGGTGGGGTGGAAGGGAAGAGAAATGACTTTCTGCAACCAACTTGGCAGCAGAAAGCGTTCCCAACCAATTCCCCCGAGAACAGCCCCCCTCTTTGCCAATTGAAGAGGAGGCTTGATCACCATCGTTATTATTGTTTTAAAAAAAATGTATTAAAAAATGCAGGGAATTACCCCAGGTGACCTAGAGCAGAGATCTCCAAACTTGGCAGCTTTAAGATGGGTGGACTTCAACTCCCAGAATTCCTCAGCCATTTCTGGGAGTTGAAGTTCACCAGTCTTTAAGGTTGGAGAGGCCTGCTCTAAGCCACTTCCTCTTTACATCCAGCGTGAACGGGGTTTGCTCTATTGTAACTCATCATCTTCCCTTGTGAGGTGGAGTCTGGGCAATGGAATGGAGCTGAGTGTTCACTGGCCGGATGCCTTTCCTGTCGCCAAGGTGGAGTTATATTCAGCAGATATGTTCTCATGGTGCCCAGAGAAATATCTGCTTCTGCCTAGGATCGAGCTCGCAGCCTCCTGATTCTGAAGTAAGAGCTCCACCGCTAGGCCATCGCACTGGCACACCTGGTAAATTCAGACAGGATGCAAAGGAAAGAGGGAGTGGCTTAGAGCAGGGCTCTCCAACCTTGGCAACATGGCTGGCTGAGGAATTCTGGGAGTTGAAGTCCACAAGTCGTAAACAGTAGCCAAGGTTGGAGACCCCTGACCTAGAGGAAGTATCTTGGCATGGCCCTTTGGGACCTTCGCCCCACAAGCAGCTCCTTCCCTCGAGATATTCCTTCTCTTGAGATCAGAGTTGAATGTTGAAGAGGTAGTTCTCACAATCCGGCTCTTGGAGGGAGGAGAACACAGGGCTGGAGGACGAGGGGTGGCGATGGAGGCTCTGCCCCAGGGCCAAGTCGGAGGGGGACAACGCCCCACCTTTCTTCATGACGTAGAGGAAGTAGTGGAAATCCCTGCCGTAACTGATGTGTTGGATGGACCAGTTGTAGGCCCGCTGGGCGTAGTGACGCTTGCGGAAATGCGGCTGGGCAAAAGTGATGGAGATAAACCTTCCTCTGGGTTGCAGGACTCGGGCGACCTGGGGGAAAATAGAGGGAGAATTACAAAGTACTCTGGTCCCCCCAGGGTGGAATTGGCTACAGGAGTCAGGGCTCTGGTAGCTACCCCCATTTAAATCATGAGTCTCTAGCCAAATTTTCAAAACTTAAAAGAAGATTTATTAGGAGTAAACATGCCGGTGCTGCCTGGGTGTAGCCGACTCTGAGACACATCATTTATTGTCACCCTTGACCCTGGTTTTCCTCCATCCCCTGGGTGTATCATAATTCATATTATCCAATGGGACACATCCATAGCCAAGAGTCATCAATCATGCTCTCCAGTTAGAAGTTTGCACGGCAGAAACTTCGGTCACCTAGAAACTATCTTCGAAAACATTTATGGAATGCACTTTCGGTTTGCAAGCTGCCGCACTGCTCCCCCTTCCCTTTCTTTTGGCAACTCTAAAAAGACCATAGAAATATTTTATGAGTTGACAACAGGTAGTCCTCGACTTACAATGGTTTGTTTAGTGATGATTCAAAGTTACAACAGCCCTGAAAAAAAAGGGTTTTTTTCCCCCCCAGGACTGTTGTAACTTTGAATGGTCGCTAAATGAACCATTATAAATCAAGAACTCATAATCTTCTCTGAGAATTTTGCTCCTTAAGACACAACAATAAACCCTCACCAATTGTCCCCATCCTCTCCTATAACCCAGTGGCCCCCAACCTTTTTTGAACCAGGGACCGGTTTCACGATTATTTATTCTTCCACGGACCGGTACCTGAGTAACGCGAGACTCCACCGCCATCGGGACGGCTCTTCGTTCGAAGCCGCCCCCCCCCCCCTTTGACGAAACTAAGGCGCGAGCACCCAAACGCCGCTTTCCAACCGAAAACCCGGAAGCGCCGTTGAAACAAGATGGCGGCACCCAAGCTTTGCGGCCCGGTAAAAAATGATCCACAGACCGGTACTGGTCTGGGGACCGGTGGTTGGGGACCCCTGCTTTAGAAGATGAGCAGCTGTCAATCATCCCCTGCTGCTGGGAAATTATGGGGAGATCAGTCACCTTCAGGTTCCCTTGAAAAGAAAAAAGAGTCACTTAATGTCATGCAGCAAGATTGTTGTTTCCTCCAAGAAACCATCATGCACGCGCGTGCGTGCACACACACACACACACGTCTTCCTTCCATGAAAGTACGAATGTCAGCTTTGGAAGGCATATTGAAACCAGATGCTCCCACGGTGCCACAATTTTGAGCCTGGGAAAGTGGGGGTGGGGGTGGGGGGTGGACGTTCTTGGGGTATATGTAGTTAGTCAAAATGACATTCTTTTTGTAGGTCAAGGTCATGTTATTTTGTGCATAAGTGAGGGGAAGTCTTAAGTTGGGACGGATGGTTGATTGTGCCATGTGATGTGACGATGGGGGCAGGGGATGGATTTGCAGTTTTTAATTATGGCAAGGAAGCCCAGAATTTTTCAGATTCGGGATTCCCCCAGTTGTGCCAGTTACTATCCAAATAAAAAAAAAGAACTTTTGAGCAATGTCTGTCTCCGAGTTATTGGTTGGAGTGGAGGGTTGCTTAAAACACTGAGACCAATCCTGCAGAAGAGAAAAATGTGGCTTTTGGCGGAGTCAGGCAAAGGGCTTAATAAGACTTTTGCCTTAGTAAGACCACACCTAGAGTTCTGAATCCAGTTTTGGTCACCATATTATAAAAAAGATGTTGAGACTCTAGAAAAAGTGCAGAGAAGAACAACCAGGATGATGAGGGGACTGGAGGCTAAAACATACGAAGAACTGTTACAGGAACTGGGCTTGGCTAGTCTAGTAAAGAGAAGGACCAGGGGAGACATGATAGCAGTCTTCCAATATTTGAGGGGCTGCCACAGAGAGGAAGGGGTCAAGCTATTTTCTAAAGCACCCGAAGGCCAGACAAGGAATAATGGATGGAAACTGAACAAGGAGAGATTCAACCTAGAAATAAGGAGAAACTTTCTGACAGTGAGAACAATCAACCCATGGAACAGAAGTTGCCCTCAGAAGTTGTGGGAGCGCCATCGCTTGAGACTTTCAAGAAGAGATTGGACTGCCATTTGTCAGAAATGGTGTAAGGTCTCTCGCTTGGGCGGGGGGGTTGGACTAGATGACCTATAAGGTCCCTTCCAACTCTGATTATCTGTTATCTGTCTTCCTCATACCAGCTGACAAAGCTATGCTAATTCAAAGGCAAGCCCTTCCAACCCCTTCTTGTGCAGGCAGTCCTCGACTTGCGACCATTCGTTTAGCGACCGACCGAAATCACAAACGCAAGGGGGGGGGAGGGGGCTCGTGGCTGTTCCCCCCCCACACATTTGTAACCTTCGCAGCGTCTCCAGAGGCCGCTCGATCAAAATTCAGATGCTCGGCACAACTGACTCTTCCTTATGACAGTTGCAGTGTCCCAGGGTCCCCTTTTTGCCACCTTCTGACGAACGAAATCAAGGGAGAGAAGCCACATTCGCTTAATGACGGTCTACCTGACTTAAGCAACTGCAGCCATTCACTTAACAACCGTGGCAGCGAGGGTTGTAAAATGGGGTGGGGGTGGATAACACTCACTTCGCTAGCTCACTTAGCACCGGAAATGTTAGTCTCAATTATTGTCGTTAATCGAGGACTATCTGTAAGGAGATTACCCCTTGATTTTTCTGGGGACCGGTGCTGCTGCAGAGCCTCCCACAGCTTCCCATCGCCCTCCCCCCAACCCGAAATCCTGCCAAGTGAACAACCCCAAGCCAAGATCTCACACGGACACGTCGTCCAAAATACGGCTTTGTTTGCAGCCGAGTGGACTGATCCTTTTAATCACCATTTTCTCCTCTCTGGAACTAAACTCTTCCTAATAGGATGGAAAAGAACATCAATTTGCTTGCTTGGCTTTATCCAAAGTCAAAGGCACTTACGGCCAACGGGGCTGGGCGTGATCGGCATGCCAAGGCCAAGGCCGCAGGGTCTCCAACGCCAGCGTCGGGCTGGGTGGAGTCATTCTTGCCTTTGGCTCGCTGGCTGCGGGGGCTTCTGCTCGTGCAGCCAGCCTGGGGAAACCCCCCACCCACTCCCTCCCTCCCGGTTTGACTCCTGAAGGACCCTCATCAGGCTAGGTGGGGATTGAATGCTCAACAGCCTGTATGAGAGGCTGGGACAGGGATAAGAATGGGGGCCTTCTGCATTCAACAATTCCAGGGGGGAGAGAGAGAGAGAGAGAGAGAGGGAGAGGGGGAGGAAGGGGGGAGGAGAGAGGGAGGGAGAGAGGAGAAAGAAAAGGGGGGAAGAGAAAAGAGAGATGAAAGAGGAGACAGGAGAAAGAGGAGAGAGAGAGGAGGAGACAGAAAAGAGAAGAGAGAGGAGAGAATAGCATAGAGAGAGAAAGGAGGAGAGAGGGAAGAGAGTGGGAGAGAAAGAGAGGAGAAAGAAAAGAGAGAAAGAGAGAGGGAGAAAGAAAAGAGAGAGGGAGAGAGAAAAGAGAGAAGACAAGAGAAGAGAGAGACAGAGACAGAGAAAGAGAGAGGAATTTATTAAATTTACTTGCTGCCTATCTCACTGTGGGGCTATTCTGGGAGGCTTATAACAATAAAACAAAGAAAAGAACCAATATAAAAATAACAAAAGCAAGGAATGAAACGATAAAAATAATGCTTGGAAGTGTAGTAATATGACATTAAAAAGATGATATCAAGCATGCAAAGGATTAAAACCCTGTGCTTGTTGCGGGGCAGTAGCGCCTCCGGCCTGGGTCCCCGAAACTTTGCAGCCCCCTGGTTCTTGGTTCTCTCTTCTACCCTGGCAAGCTGATCTTGTATCCTGGGCTCAGCTTGACATAAGCACAGGAGCCACTGCTAAGACAGAAGCTAAAAGCAGGAGTACCCAAACTTGGCATCTTTAAGACTTGTGGACTTCAACTCCCAGAATTCTCCAGCCAGCTATGCTGGCTGGAGAATTCTGGGAAGTTGAAGTCCACAAGTCTTAAAGTTGCCAAGTTTGGAGACCTCTGGGCTAAAGGAATATTTAAATCTCTCATTCGGTCGAAGAAAGAGATGCAAGCTTTTTCGATGGGGAAATGCTACAAGGGCTATCTGTGCCAGATATGGCCTATCCTGGTTTGAGATTTAAATACCGCTGCACCATAGAGAGTATCTTAACTTTCTGCACCTCTGTATGGTTTGCCAATTGCACAGTGGCAGATAGGACAGCACTCCAGAGGGTTAACGTCATTGCCCAGAAGATCATGGGTTGCCCTCTCCCCTCTTTGGAAGAGCTTTATAGCTGCCGCTGCCTTAAGAAAATTCAAAGCATCTTCAAAGATCCATCTCATCCTGGGCATCCCCTTTTTTTGAACTATTACCATCTGGCAGATGGTACAGGATAATAAAAACAAGGACAAATAGGCTGAAAAACAGCCTCTATCCAAGGGTAGTAGCTCTGTTGAATTCTACTGTATAGTGCAATATTAATGCAATAAGTTCAATAGTGCAATATTAATGCAATAAGTATAGTGCAATATTAATGCAATCAGTTCAATTGTATACAATGCAAAGGATGTGTGCTTGTGATTATTTTCATGGTCATGATGTGCACCGAAGATGGTGTTTGATTTCATTGCACGAGGTGCAATGACAGTAAAGTAAACTAAACTAAATGACTGCTTCATATACCATCATCCTTCAGGGTCTTTCGGGTTAACTTCAACTTTAATTCACCAAAATTATCAGTGCTCCCACCAGGCTGGCTTCACCCAACATGCTAGGTGACCACAAACTTAATCAAATTGAGCAAATTGGGCACGTAGGGATGTATAAACAGAGGCATAGAATCAAAATCACATGAAGCATCAGTACCGCTTTATAAAGCCTTATTAAGACCGCACCTGGAATACCTGCCTCCAGTTTTGGTCCCCACCTTACGAAAAAGATGTTGGGCCTTAGGCAAAGAAGAGCAACTAAGGGGATTTAAAGGCCTGGAGACATATGAAGAACGGCTGCAGGATTTGGGTTTGGCTAGTCTAGAGAGAAGAAGGACTTGGGGGGGTGGCATGATAGCAGCCTTCAAGTATTTGAGAGGTTGCCACAAAGAAGAGGGGCTCAAATTTTTCTCCAAAGCACCAGAGGGCAAGACAAGTCAAAATGGATGGGAACTAATCAAGGAGAGAAGCAACCTGGAATTAAGAAGAAACTTCCCAAGAGTGAGGACAATTAACCAGTGGAACAGCTTTCCTTCTGAAGTTGTGGGTGCTTCATCACTGGAGGTTTTTAAAAGAGATTGGACAACCATTTGTCTGAAATGGCATAGAGTCTCCTGCTTGAGCAGGGGGCTGGACTAGAAGACCTCCATGGTCCCTTCCAGCTCTATTCTGATTCTGTTTCTGATTCTGACTAGGCCAGCTGCTAAATCCTTATCCGATCTGATTAAACGTATTGCATAAACCTTGTTGGTTCTGCAGCAAGCTGGGGTGATGCCTAATTCAGGACTGGAAAATCGGGGCCTTCTCCAACCTCCCACCCCCAGAAATGGTCTCTCAGCATATTTAGAGGGTGTCAGACCAGGTTAGAGTTATGGGTGCTTCTAGATAAGAGGACCTGATTGCATCGTAAATTCACCCCACAATTGCATTCTAATAAGGCGAGCCTGGGGAGGACCTCTTTCTCCTCTTGGGGCTAAATAAGAAGGAAGAAGATTGCTGGAGACTTTCTTCTTTGATCTATGAGTCACGGTGGTGCAGTGGTTAGAGTGCAATACTGCAGGCTGCTTCTGCTGCCTGCCGGCTGCCAGCTGCCTGCAATCTGGCAGTTTGAATTTCCCCAGGCTCAAGGTTAACTCAGCGTTCCGTCCTTCCGAGGTGGGTAAAATGAGGACCCAGATTGTTGGGGGCAAGAGGCTGACTCTGTAAACCGCTTAGAGAGGGGCTGTGAAGCACTGTGAAGCGGTATATAAGCAGGGGTGCGATTCAACCAGAATAACAACTGGTTCGGTGAGCATGTGCTCCACACGTGTGCTCCGTTTAAAAAAGCCTAATGCTTACCTTCAACTGCAGCTGAAGAAAACAGCTGAGGCGCGGCAAACCATTCTGCTGTCTGAATCAGCTGTGCTCTAACAAGAAGACATAAAGCACAAGAAAGAGCAGGGCCAGCCTGGCGGGTGGACCCACTGTTGTGGTCTGCCGGCAGCCTGTGGAGACGGCAGAAGAATGAGACAGTGGGGAAGAACATGGGCCAGTCCGGGAGTTTGGAGAGGACTCAGACGTTGGTCCTGTGTCCGATACAGAGATGGGACCAGGGCCACCTGGGAATCTGGAGCCTCCAGAATCTGACAGCAGACAGCCAGAGGAACAAGGGGAGCCTATTCCCAGTGTGTACGTGCGCAGAGCTGCCAGAAGGCAAGTACATTCAAAACAAAAGGGGCAACTCGGGAGTAAGGCTTGGAGGTGATTGCTCCTCCCATGATATAAAGGAAGTGCAAAGGGACAGGAACCTTTGCAGGAAGCAACGTTGTTCTCTCTGGTTGGTTTGGAACCTGAAAGCTCCGTGGTGAATTTGTGCTCCGTTTGGGTTTGAAAGACTAATTGGTACTTGTTGGCAGCACTTCAAGTAAAATAAAGGTGGGTTCTTATCAGACTTCTCCTGAAGAACTTTGGCAGACTTTCATGGGACTATTTATAACTGGTTGAGACTCATTATGGGCTGTGAATGACGATAATTCACAGCCGTTGAACTAAAACAAAAGGGTTTTGGATTTAATGTGTGTTTGTTGGTGTCTCAAGAAGCCTTGGTCAGAACACCTACATGCTCGTTGGAGCAAACCAGTTAGGAGCCAGCTGATCGTCCGAACAAGGGGTTAGCCCAAACCGGTCCAACCGGGAGAATCCCACCCCACTTTATAAGTTTAAGTGCTATTGCTATTGATATGTAGGTAGTCCTTGATTTACAACCATTCATTTAGCGACCATTCAAAGTTACTGTGATGACCCGGGAAGCAGCACACACGTAATAAATTCCCAAACATAAATAAATTTCCTTTAATGCCTCCAACTTGGCTCCATGGTTCAATTGTTCACAGTTGGAGATTAAACTCTTTCCAAAATAGTCTCCAAAAGAAAGAAATACAGTCCAAACTCAAAAAATGGATAACGGAGAAATAAAAAACCAAAACAAACTGCACGGAAGGAATTTTCACGACAGACCAGGATAAATAATTACAAACTTCAAGAAGATAACAAGGCACAGTCTGTTGGAAGAACGCCAACCAAGATAAACCTCAGCCAGAAATAAAACACACACTTTGCTTCTAGCAACGCTGTGTTTTAAACGCCCCTCCTATATACTATTCCTCCCAGCGGCATCCAATGAGGGGATCATGGCCGCTTCCTCTCCTGTAAGCCATGTTATTCCCTTCTCTGTTCCTCCCTGCGTGCCCTAGGATGAAGAGGGGATGGGCCTGGGTCTTCCTCTGACTGCCCAGCCGGCCTCTGCCCTTCCCCAGCCTCCTCCACAATCTCCAGAGCCACACTTCCACTTCCTGTTGGCTGTTCCTCCTCTCCCTCAGAGTCAGTCTCCAACAGAGGCATGACAGCTACAACAGCACTGAAAAGACTGACTTATGACCAATTCTCACACTTAAGACTGTGGCAGCATCCCTCTATGGTCACGTCATCAAAATTGAGGTGTTTGGCAACTGGCCCATCTTAATCGCAATGTCCTGGGGTCTTGTGATCACCATTCGTAACCTTCCCACCTAGCTACTGACAACCTAAACTTAATGACAACCTATACTTCCCTGAACAACCGCAGTAATTGACTTGACAACGGCAGGCTGAGGACTACCTGTAACAACCATTCCAGGAAGCAACTGATCTGATTCCAACAGAATTTAGGACTTCCTAAATTCAAGAGGAGACTGGAGTGCCATTTGTCGGAAACGGTGTAGGGTGTCCTGCTTGGGCGTGTGTGTGTGGGGGTGGACTAGATGGCCTACAAGGTCCCTTCCAACTCTGTTAATCTAATCTAATCTAATCTGAAATTCTCAAGCTGGGAGGGTCTGTTCATTGCCCCCTCCCTTCCCTGTCCTAGTTTCCCCCGAATTGGAGTAGCGGTGTCTGCATGCAAGCAAAGCATTTGATGTACCATGGAATCGTGGTCTCTCCCAGATCAGGGACGGGCAGCCCTTTTAGGCTTACGGCTATGTTTTTATCTGGGCCAGTGGACAGCGGTTCAATGATGTCTCCTTGCCAACGTGAGCAAAATATCCATCTGGCATTTAAAGGGAGTTCAGGGCATGGATTTGTTATGCGTTGGTGATTGAAGGAATGGGATGAAAGAGTATTGATGCCTTTATATGTTGGTGTTATACAACAGGACCGTGATGGCGAACCTATGGCATGCGTGCTAGAAGTGGCATGCAGAGTCCTCTCTGTGGGCACGTGCGCCATCACCAGCTGCTCTTCTGGTTTCTGGCGTGCACATGCCTGGCGGCCAGGTGGTCTCTGTGGACGCCAAAGTGCCAGAAAACAGCCCAAGAACAAGCTGTTTTGGGGGCTGTTTTTTGGCTCAAAAATGGCCTGAAAACAGCCTGAAAGTGGTCCCAAAACCGGCCCCCAAAATGAGCAAAAACACCCCCCAAAATAGGCATTGGCCAGCTGGTCTTCGGGTTTCTGGTGCTCCGGTGCGTGCACAGTCTTGCTTACCAACGCAAATTTGGGGCTCGACTGTGGTCTTAAGTCAAGGGTTACTTATAGAACAGATTAATCCAGATTTTTTCACCTGAGACGGGAACGGCCAGGCTCAAACCCATCGCTGCTCTAATCAAGTCCACCCCCGTGGTTGTTGGTTGTCTTCTTCTGCTCTTTCCTTCAACTTTGTGCAACATTATGGACTTCTCAAGAGAGGTGAGTCTCCATGTGACATGTCCAAAATACGATAGGTTTGATAAGTATTTGCCACTTGGTTCAAGCATCTACATTTTGATCATCTACGTATGGTTACGAAGAAGTCCAGAAAGTGAAATAATATTTTTAAAAACTAAACAAGATAGCCGGAAAACAAAAAAAGAAGAAACAGGTAGTCCTTGACTTACAACTGAGCCCAAAATCTATGTTGCTAAGTGAGACATTTGTTAAGTAAGTTTTGCCCCATTGGAACCACTTTTCTTGCCACATTTGTTAAGTGAATCGTTGCCGTCGTTAAATTAGTAACACGGTTGTTAAGTGAATCTGGCTTTCCCGCTTGACGTTGCTTGTCAGAAGATCTCAAAAGGAGATCTCTTGTGACTCTGGGACGATGCAGCCGTCATAAATACGAGCCAGTTGCCCAGCGCCTGGATTTTGATCATGTGGACCATGGGGATACTGCAATGGTCGGTCATAAGGTACTTTTTTCAGGGCCATTGTAAAACTTTGAACGGTCACTAAACAAACTGTTTGTCAGGGTTCCAAGTAACATACCCATAGCAAACAAAACTCTGAGGCAGGTAGATTCCTCGAAGAATAAGTTGATTGGATGTGTCATATTGTCACAGATCTGGTGAAAACCAACTCTGATTATTCCCGTGGTTTTCACCTAATTAAAAGTTTTTCACTTTCTCAAAACAATCAGTTACATGGTCCAATCAAGATACTGTTCAGTTGCTAGGTGACTCCAGTCCCCTCCTTCTGAGCACCTGCAGGAATGTCCTTGATTCCCAAGAGAAAGGACTTTGTTTTGACTACAATACCCCAACTATCTCTATTTCTCCCCTCCCTATCCCTCTTCTCTAGTGTGTCAGAACTGAAGTCTCAAAATGGCCTCAGTCAGGGTTGACATTGTTGTAAATTGAGGGCTAAAGGTAAAGGTTAAAGATTCTCCTCGCACATACGTGCTAGTCCTTTCCTGCTCTAGGGGGCGGTGCTCATCTCCGTTACAAAGCCGAAGAGCCAGCACTGTCCGAAGACATCTCCATGGTCATGTGGCCGGCATGACTAAATGCTGAAGGTATACAGAACGCTGTTAACTTCCCACCACAGTGGTCCCTATTTTTCTACTTGCATGTTTACATGCTTTCAAACTGCTAGGTTGGCAGAAGCTGAGACAAGTAACCGGAGCTCACTCCGTTACGCGGCGCTAGGGGTTCGAACCTGTGAACTGCCGACCTTTCTGATCGACAAGCTCAGCGTCTTAGCCACTGAGCCACCGCGTCCCTAAATTGAGGGCTACCTGTATAATAATCAGCCCTGCAAATGGATCATCGATGGAGGTAAGGAAGGAAAACAGGGATATGGGAAAACAAATCCTTTAGTTTAGATGGAACAATGAGAAGGAAGAGTTTCTCCACGGGAGTTTTTCTAATTCCATTATTTTGGAAGATTCCCCACTGGATTCTACAGTTAAGAACCGGTGAAGAGCTTGTCCCCTTGCAAACTTGACCCGATCTTATCATGCTGGTTTATTTACCGGATATCTCCATTGCTGCTGCCCAAAGAGCAGGAGAGGATAAGAGAGGGCCGAAGCCAAGTGCAATGACAGCAAAGAGGCAGGATCAAGTCAAAGCCAAGCCCGCCAAGTACAGAGGGACCATCAGCCAAAGAAGCATCATAAACTTAAGCCAGGCCAGGAAAAGGAAGGAAGGAAGGGCGAGACAACCTCTGGCCTCTCTTGCCTGCCAAAGGACAACTCCTTCCCTATCCTGGGACAGGAACGAGCCAAAATGGCAGGGTGGGGGGAGGGAAGGGGGCAGGACAGGACAGTCGCTGATAAATATAATGTACCAGTTGAGCAAAAGGTGTACAGAGTTTGTCCTACTCTAAGTATATCTGGTAAGTTCAACATACGATGTAAAGGGAAGAGGGAACGGTTTTGAGCAGGGAGCCTCCAACTTTGCAACTCTATGACTTGTGGACTTCAACTCCCAGAATTCCTCAGCCACCTGAGGAATTCTGGGAGTTGAAGTCCACAAGTCTTAAAAAGTTGCCGAAGCTGGAGATCCCTGGCTTTGAAGCACCAGCAGGAAAAACCTGCAACCAAAACAACTTTTTTTAAAAAAAAAATATTTCTGCATATTTTTAACTGTAGTTCAGTTATTTGTGTTGTTTTAGTGGAAGCACTTATAGTTGCTAGGTGCTGCGTTATGGTCTCTGCTGAGTCCTGAGAACGGCGATCCTACAAGGGTTTCTTTCTCAGTTCCTCTGAGCTCTCTGAAACATTAAAGGAAACCGGAAGACCCAGAAACAGAATAAAACAACAGAATCACAGAGTTGGAAAGGACCTTGGAGGTCTTCTAGTCCAACCCCTTGCTTAAGCAGGAGACCCTCAACCAGTGGTGGTTAACCTTTTCGGCACCGAGTGCCGAAATGGGTGCGCGCGCCGAAAAGGAACCAAGTGCCGAAACGTGTGCACTGAAAACCGGAAGGGCGCTTCCTGGTGCGCGCATGTGTGCCAGCCACCTCGTCTTTCAGCTTCTAATGCGCATGCAAAGACCAGTTGGCTGGCTGGTGCCTACATGCACATTAGAAACGGGAAGACCAGGTGGCAGGCACCCATATGCACACCGAGAACTGCCTTTCTGGGTTTCCAGACTCCCATGCGCACCGCAACCTGGAAGAGCAATGGGCGATCGCTGGCATGCCCGGAGAGATGGCTCTGTGTGCCACTTCCAGCCTGCATGCCATAGGTTCGCCATCACGGCCCTATACCATTTCAGACAAATGGTTGGCAAATCTCTTCTTAAAAACCTCCAGTGTTGGAGCATTCGCAATTTCTGGAGGCAAGTTGTTCCACCGATTAACTGTTCTCACTTTAAGGAAATTTCTCCTGAGTTTTAGAGTGTTCAATAGCCCAAGGACATTATCTCCAGCAACCCACATCCAGATAAGCAGGAATTAACACCAGAGGCAAAGGATCAAGTGGAAAAACAATTCCCTAATCAAGGAACTACCAAGAAGAAAATCAGACTACCATCAACATTGGCGTGGAAAGCGGCTGTATGTAAAGAGGGAGCAAACACCACACTCCCGGGCACTGATGAGGTTAGTTGAGTAATGAAATATCGGCCGGAAACAACCACGCAAAGAAAGAATTCAACAAATGTTATGTGGCAGCTCAAGATCCAATATCCCTCTAAAACAAGGTTGTCAAATTTTATTGAGGGCCGCATCAGGGTTGTGTTTGATCTCAGAGGGCCGGGCAGGCATGGCTAGGGTAGGCGTGGCCAGCTCAATGTCACTCATGTTGGGACGTTGCCCCTGGCCTCCATTTCACTGTGAGGCCTGGTAACTGTCAAACCCGAAATTGACATATGCATAGCCATTTAGCTTCACACACCCCCGACACCTGCCTTGCCTCACAGGCCCACTTCTTCTGTGGCCACAATCCGGAACTCTGTTATCGGCTGCAGAGGGCTTTCCGGAAAGGGCCTCCGACGGCGAAACGGAGGGCAGGGGCAATGCGTGCATCAATACGGACCTCTTTTCTTGGCTGCAGAGGCCTTTCCAGAAGGCTTCTGACAGCGAAACAGAGGCCGGGAGTGACATGCGCAAAATGGCGGCAAAAGAAGTGGGCTGATAATGGGCTGCTGCTGGGCGGGGCTTTTGGAGCTGCCTCCGCAAGGCAAGTCCACGGAAGTCACCCCCGAAAACAAGACCTGGTGGTGTTTTTTTTTTGTTGGCAAAAAATAATTACAAGACTGGGTCTTATTTTGGGGGAAGCACAGTACTGGATTATTAAAAGCTGAAAGGTTTGACTGAGGACCAGAAATGTGAAGACACTGAGAGAAAAGGGGACGCTTTTCTTTCATGCATCACTCTAATAAACTATTCACTGAAAAGTGGAAGCAAAGAACAGTTTTCCGATGATTTGCTTTTTGCATGAGAATAGCAACATGTCTAAAAACGAGCTGAAGAGCCCGTTTTCTGTGCTGAACACCATCTGCTGCCTTAAATTGAGGGGACCTAATTGAATCGAACCCACCATCCTACTGTTTGGATACTCCCACTGAAGGATTAAAAATGGTGCTGTGGGTGTAAAACGTGTTAGTAGGCCCAAGTTGGTTTCTCTGCCACATACAGGCAGTCGTGGTCGCTGTTCAAAAGTTACAGTGGATCTTCCGGGGGCGAGGGGCAGTATATTTATGATCCAGTTCCAAGGTTCTGTTGTGGTTTGTTGGCAGCCTGTGCAAATAGCAGCGGAATCGGACAGTGGGGAAGAACAGAGACCAGTCTGGGAGTCTGGTGAGGACTTGGAAGAGGGTCCTTCGTCCGATGCAGAGATGGGGCCAGGACCATCTGGGAGTGGGGTGCTGCCTCCGGACCCTTTGGAATCTGGCAGCAGCGAGGCAGAGGAACAAGGAGAGCCTGTTCCCAGTCGCGTGTGCTCAGAGCTGCTTAGAAGGCAAGAGCAGCTGAGACAAAAGGGGCGAGTCGGGAGTAAGGCTTGGAGGTGACTGCCCCTCCCATAAGGTATAAAGCACAGGCAAAGGTGAAGAAACTTTTGCGGGAAGCAAAGTCGTTAGTTCTGTTCGGATTATCCTTGAAGCTCTGTGTGGACTTGGTACTTTGGTTGGTTTTTTATAGTTCATTTGGCACTTTTGTTGTTGGCAGCAATTCAAAGGAAAGAAAGGTGGGTGCTTATCTTGAGGGACTGTTTGGGACTCATTACAGGCTGGGAATGAATGTAATTCCCAGCGTTGAAATAAAACAAGAGTTGTTTTAACTAAGCGTGTGCTTAATTACGGTCTCGGGAAACCTTGGTCAGAACAGGTTCCAATTGCTGGGTACCCTACTCTGGTCACTTGACTGCATGCGAGGGGCTCGGCAGCCAGCCTGCATTTATGACCATTTGCAGCATCCCATAGTCATGTGGCTTCATTTATGACAGTTTTGCCCAAACCCAGAGTTTTATTTCTGGTTTTAAGGGAACAATGGGTTCGCTTAACAACTGATGCAAAAAAAAGGCTGGGAGAGATCCATTTTGTGACCATCATGACTTATGACCATAATGGACAGACTTCATTAAAGTCATAAGTCGCGGACTACCCATACAAGAACAACCTGTCACAGGAAATGAGTGAAAGCTTTGCCCACTGCCACGATAACTCCTGGGGGTAGAAGCTAAAGTCCAAAAACATCTGGAGAACATCAAGACCATTAAAGCTGGCTGGGGAATTCTGGGAATTGAAGTCCACATACCTTAAAAGTTGCCGGGGTTGGGAAACACTGATTTAAGGTCTTGGGGATCAGAAATGTGGATCGAAAAACGTGCGCGTTTCCTCTTCCTCCAGAATATTAAAATTGGTTGGGAAATTCTTGGAGTTGGAGTCCACACACCTTAAACTTGCCTAGTTCAAGAAATACTGATCTAGACAATCAGTGCTCCAACACAAGACAAACAGAGTTGGAAGGGACCTTGGAGGTCTTCTAGTCCAGCCCCCCACGCAAGCCTTTTACCGACAAATGACTGTTTAGCATGGGGATTCCTAATATGCATCAAAGAGGGGAAAACAACATTTTTAAGAGCTTCAGACACAATGAGTTCCCCTTTGGTCAGAGGCAGAGATGGTATTCAGCAGGTTCTGCCCAGTTCTGAAGAAATGATAGCGGAAATTTTGAGTAGTTCAGAGAACCGGCAAATCCCACCCCTGACTGGCCCCGCCCCCATCTATTCTCTGCCCTCCCGAGTCCCAGCTGATTGGCTGGGTCTTCTTTGGTTGCCCTGCACAGGAGAACGGAGCTGGAAAGCAGGTGAGTGGGGTGGGGAAGAGAATGGGGATTTTACAGTGTCCTTCCCCTGCCATGCCCATCAAGCCACGCCCACCTAGCCACACCCACAGAACCGGTAGTAAAAAAATTTGAATCCCACCACTGGTCAGAGGGCAGCTACAACACATCTATAAATGACTGCCTTCTGCCTCAAACAAAACAAGCCCATGAAGGCCACCTGGACAAATCTTGGAGCAAGCATCCTTGAGTTTAAATACCGAAGGAAGAGTTTGCTGGAAAACTTTGTCCTTCTGAATTACCCAGGTCCAATGTTGGAATGGAAAGCAAACGATTAAACTTGCTCCAGTTTTAGAAAGAAAGGACGAAACCAGTCTGGATTTCCAGCTGAAGAGATTGACTAAATAGAAGACATGTTAAGGGATGGAGGGGAACTCTAACCTCAGCATGATTTCTTTTAAAACTACAGGCAGTGGAGCCCAAAATTTCCACGGCTGAGAGGGACAGTTAGGGAGTTTGGTTCCAGTTTATATCACCTTTCTTGTCACCATTGTTGTTCTGACCCAAACCTTGTTCCAAGGAAACAAACATGAAACAGAGGTAACAGCAAAACCTTTTAATGATTCTTTACGAATTCCGTTCCTTCACGGTTAAAAGGCTGTTTCAAACTCATTGTCTCTGATAAGAATGAGCCTTGCCAAGGTGGTGCAAGGCTGCCAAGAACACTAGATAAAGTTACTAAGAAATAATTCAAACACAAAGAGTCTCCAAACACAAACTAAGACAGTCCGAATGTCCACAAGGCTTGAGTGCAAAACCTTCTTTGCTTCCTGCAAAGAACTCCGGATTCTCAGCTGGCTTTTATCTCTTAAGGGAGGGGGGGGGCATTACCTTGTAGCCTTACCCCAGAGTCGCCCGTGTTGCTGCAGTTGCTCTTTCCTTTGAACAGCCCTGCGCACACGCGCACTGGGCACAGGCTCCTCAGGGACCTCTGCATCATTGCTGCCAGCCTCCACAACCTCCGAAGGCAACGTTTCACTCCCTGATAGTCCTGGCCCCATCCCTGCATCACACGCAGGCCCCTCATCTGAGTCCTCGCTCTCCGAAACCTCAGCCATTCACACCTGCTGCCGGCGAACCACAACAGCTGTTAAGGTGAACCGCTGCAGTCGTTAAGCTAGTCACACGGTTGTTAAATGAATCGGGTTTTCCCATTGGCTTGCCAGAAGGTTCGCCAAAGGGGATCACGTGACCCCCGGGAACACTGCAGGCGTCATAAATACGAACCAAATTTTGATCATGTGACTGTGGGGATGCTGGAATGGCTGGGAGAAGAACCGTCAGAACTATGTAACTTTGAATGGTCCCTAAACAAATTGTAAGTTGAGGGCTACCTCTAGTTTTTTTTTTTCTGAGAGAACTAATCTCCTTAAGATTGCCCAAATCCTTGTTCTTTACTTCACCCTTCGTTTGTTTTTTTCTCCCTCCATTTCTGACACTTTTTCAACACCCACCTACGTTTTTCTTCTTTGCTCCCATATGTTCAAGATATTTTTTTAATGGCAATTTTTGTGACTCGGAGCTTGTCATCCGCTATTTCACTTGTGCAAAGGTTTTAGGCTGGTGCAAATGGATTTATGCAAGATCCTGGGCTTAACGCTGCCTTCATTAGCAGAAAACAGTCAATCATTTCCCTTCTTTTAATAACCCTGGTTGAAAAAAAGCCAAAAACAGTTACCTGCAGCATCATTTCAGGTGTCCAAGTTAGGGATACAGGTGTTAAATACTAAGTGCTTACCAGGAAGTTTTAATGATGTTGTATAGAGCTATAGAGAGGGGGGAAATGTCTAAATAATCCACATGGCACAATGCAATTTATTATATTTTGAAAAAAAAAAAAAAAAAGGAGTTTTCTGTCTAGGAAGTGTTAATAAAACTAGATGCACTTAGGGACTGTTTCCTGGAGTTCCATAGCATCCAGGGAGGAAAATACATTTTGTCCCACATTTAATATGATGGATTAGCACAGCAGTTCTTTGTGTGACCGAGTTACCCCTTTTCCTAGTCTAAATGTCATTATCACTTCCCCCCTCCCCGGTAAGAAACAGGCTCTGTGGTTATACACAAGGATCTCAGTGGCAGATCCAAACTAGACTCGTGCATAAGAGATATGATCTATTTCATTTTATTTTTAATTATAGGACAATCAATATTGGAGAGTCGGTTTGGTGTAGGGATGAAGGTGCTCAGCTAGAAACCAGGAAACTGTGAGTTCCAGTGCTGCTTTAGGCATAAAAGCCAGTTGGGTGACTTTGGGGCAATCACCAGGAGACTGAGTTCTAGTCCCACCTTAGGCATGAAAGCCGACTGAGTGACTTTGAGCCAATCACCAAGAGACTGTGAGTTCTAGTCCCGCCTTAGGCATGAAAGCCGGCTGGTTGACTTTGGGCCAATCACCAGGAGGCGGTGAGTTCTAGTCCCACCTTAGGCATGAAAGCCAGCTGGGTGACTTTGGGCCAATCACCAGGA
>NW_020717504.1:12437-39841 GCF_900518725.1 Notechis scutatus | reverse complement strand
TTTGAAGTCCAAGAAGCTTCTTCAGCTCTGACTTGATGGTGGGGAATGGAAGGATTTATATTCTTCCCAAAGGAGGCAAATGACCAGCTGTCTGCAAGGAATATAAATCCTTCCATTCCCTAGTATCCTGTCAGAGCTGAAGAAACTTCTTGGATGAGAAGCGAAATGTCTTCAAAGAAAAAAAAATCAGAAAGTCCAGGTGCCTCCCGAAAAAGGCACCTTTGGGACTTGCTTGCCCAGAATCAGAGACAGGAGTGGACACTCTTCCCAAGCCAACGGGGACAAATTTGATGTGGGTTTTCGTATTACTCCCACTTGGAGCCAAAGGGGCAGCCTAAAAAAAAGAAAGAAATGAACTTTGGAGAGTTCGGGGGGGGGGGGGGGGGGGGGGGGGGGGGGGGGGAAAGGAACTGAGGAGGGTGGAATTGTCGTGCGGCAGCCTGTGCAAATGGCAGTGGAATCGGACAGTGGGGAAGAATGGGGACCTGTCTGGGAGTCTGGAGGACTCGGACGAGGGTCCTGCATCCGATGCAGAGATGGGGCCAGGACTATCTGGGAGTGGTGTGCTGACTCTGGAGCCTCTGGAGTCTGGCAGCAGCGAGGCAGAGGAACAAGGGGAGCCTGTTCCCAGTGTGCGTGTGCATAGAGCTGCTAGAAGCCAAGAGCAGCTGAGACAAAAGGGGAGAATCGGGAGTAAGGCTTGGAGGTGATTGTCCCTCCCATAAGCTATAAAGGACAGGCAAAGGTGAAGAAACCTTTGCAGAAGCAAAGTCGTTGGTTCTCTTCGGATTAACCCTTGAAGCTCCGTGTGGACTTGGTACTTCGGTTGGTTTTTTTTTTTAGAGTTCATTTGGCACTTTTGTTGTTGGCAGCAATTCAAAGGAGAGAAAGGTGGGTGCTTATCTCAAGGGACTGTTTGGGACTCATTACAGGCTGGGAATGAACATAATTCCCAGCTATGAAATAAAACAAGAGTTTTGTTTTAACTAAGCGTGTGCTTAATTGCAGTCTCGGAAGCAGTGGTGGGATACAATTTTTTTTACTACCAGTTCTGTGGGTGTGGCTTGGTGGGCGTGGCAGGGGAAGGAGGATACTGCAAAATGTCCAGTCCGAGGTGGTATTTGCCAGTTCTCCGAACTACTCAAAATTTCCGTTACAGGTTCTCCAGAACTGGTCAGAACCTGCTGAATACCACCTCTGCTTGGTCAGAACAGGAATGATGACCGAAACAAAATAAAAATGCATCTTTCTCCCTTCCTGGAACACACACACACACACACACACACACACACACACACTGCCTGACTCCCCCAGGCAAATTCAATATGTTTGCTGTAGCTCAATTAGCATCCCCGAGAAAACCTTCCTTGTCCCTCCTCCCCCCCCCCCCCCCCCCCCCCCGCCCCACCTAGTCAATACCGACAGGGATGGGGGTTGCCATGGAAACAGGGAGAGCCAGCCTGGCGGATTTCCCCCACCCCCAGCCCTTCCCGAGGGCAGGGGAAAAAAAAACCTCCAGCTAATGAGATGCAAAGTGGGGAAGGGGGGGGGGAGTTAGACAACTGAGAGAAAATGGTGTGTGTGGGGGGGTAGTGTATAAAAGGACAAATCCCCCCCCCATGAGACAGATTGCACCCTTGCAAGCCCAGGCTTTGCGGGGAGAAGAAGGGTGCTTTTGGGGGGCAAATCCATAGCTGGTTCCTTCTTGTTCCGAATCCCTTGCCAGGTGCTGCCAGGTGCTTCCCCGGGGCTGCACCTTTCATCGGGGACCTAAAGAGGCCTGATTAGAGTGAAAGGCCTGCCATCTGCAAGCGGCTATTTATGACAGAGAAGTGTTGCCGTGGCAACAGCAGGCAGCTGTGCTTTGTTTTGGGTGGTGGGGCGGGGTGAGGCGGGGAGGGGCGAGAGGAAACGGGTGGGGGGTTTTGGGGTTTTGTTTTTTTTTGGCATGGAGGGAATCTCTTCGAAATGAGGATGGTGGCATCCAGCAGGTGCACCAAACATGCTGGGCTTCCTTGACGGCCTGTAAAGTGTATTTGGATTTATTTATAACATTTTATTGGCTTGGGGTGGTTGATCCGGTCCCCTTTCTGCCTGGAAACTTGCTCAACCTGGGCCCCCGTGAATAGAATAGAATGGAAATAGAAATAGAAATAGGAATAGAAGGGGAGGGGAGGGGAGGGGAGGGGAGGGGAGAGAAGAGAAGAGAAGAGAAGAGAAGAGAAGAGAAGAGAAGAGAAGAGAAGAGAAGAGAAGAGAAGAGAAGAGAAAATATGGAATGGAATAGAATAGAATAGAATAGAATAGAACAGAATACTAGAATGAAGAAGAGAAGGGAAGGGAAGGGAAGGGAAGGGAAGGGAAGGGAAGGGAAGGGAAGAGAAGAGAAGAGAAGAGAAGAGAAGAGAAGAGAAGAGAAGAGAAGAAAATATGGAATGGAATGGAATGGAATGGAATAGAATAGAATAGAATTAGAATTGAATAGAATTGAACTGAACTGAACTGAATTGAATTCTTTATTGGCCAAGTGTGACTGGATACAGAAGGAATTTGTCTGGTACATATGCTCTCAGTGTACATAAAGAAAAAATAAAATACATTCATCAAGAATCATAAGATACACCACTTAGTGATAGTCACAGGTTACTAATAAGCAATCAAATCTTGCTAGGAAACAAATAAAACAATATAAATTGTACAGATACAAGCAACACGGTTATAGTCATAAGTGAGAAGAGATAGGTAATAGGAAGGACGAGAAGAATAGTAATACAGTCTTAGACGTTCCTAGCTCAATTTCTGGAAGGACACCGGAATCCATCGGCCAAACTTTTCTCACTGCCAAAATGATGCCAAGTCAGGAACGGCACACAGGCAATCTCCACCAAAAGGATAGCCCAGATCACCTGGATCTTGTTGCACTTCCCAATGTTGTGCCACGAGGAAGAAGCGGAGCTCTGGGCAGGGGCTTCGGTGTTCCCTGTTGGGCTCAAACAAAAAAGCCAAGGCAATCCTAAACTGCATTAACGGGGGCTGCCACAAAGAAGGCGGTGTCAACCTTCTTTCCAAAGCACCAGAAGGCAGGACAAAAAGCAACGGATGGAAACTGATCAAGGAGAGAAGCAACCTAGAACTAAGGAGAAATTTCCTGACAGTTAGAACATTTAATCAGTGGAACAACTTGCCTCCAGAAGTTGTAAATACTCCAACAGTGGAAGATTTTTATTTTTTTTTAAAAAAAAGATTGAACAACTATTTGTCTGAAATGGTATAGGGTTTCCTGCCTAAGCAGGGGGTTGGACTAGAACAGGGGTCGCCAACCTTTTGGACCTCAGGGATCACCAAAGTCATAATTTTAAATCCCAGGGACTACTAACCGGTTCTGTGAGTGTGGCCTAATTTGTGGGTGTGGCTTGGTGGTCATGTGACTGGCTGGGCATGGCTTGTATGTAAATATTATAAATATTTATATAAATATTGAACTTGTTTATAGAAAAAGAGCAACTTTTACCCAAAATCAGGCAAAGCAGGCAGGCAGATTGAGTTGCTCACAGAATCACAGATTCACATCTGTGTTTCTGCCATCGGCTACCTGAGTCTGCACTGAATAATAGAACCTTCAGTCCTAAGAGAGGTTCGGCTGTGCTTAAAAGCAGAGCCGAAGATCTAAAGACTAGTTAGAAAGCAAGAAATCCAACCATTTTCTGCTTTCTAGCTAATCTAAATCTTCCAGCACAGCAGAACAGATGATGGAAAAATAGCAATTTAGCAGACAAGTTTACCGGGTAAGGAGTGAGTGGGCGGGGAGGGCGGGCCATGTGGGCAGTGCAGCCTTCTGTTCCTGCGCAGCCTGGATTAATTGCTTTGGGGGATGCTCTGGGGGTGACATTTCTCTGCGGACCACCAAAAATTTTTTGCAGCTCACCAGTGGGCCGCGGCCCACCAGTTGGCGATCACTGGACTAGAAGACCTCCAAGGTCCCTTCCAACTCTGTGCAGTGGACCTCTCACGTGCCGGGGAAAATGGCTCTGTGTGCCACTTCCAGCACACGTGGCATAGGTTCACCAACAAGGGTATAGGTTCTCCTGCTTGAGCAGAGGGCTGGGCTAGAAGACCTCCAAGGTCCCTTCATGTCACTCTACTCCACTCTACTCTACTCTACTCTACTCTACTCTACTCTACTCTACTCTACTCACTATTCTATTCTATTCTATTCTATTCTATTCTATTCTATTCCATTCCATTCCATTCCATTCCATTCCACTCCACTCCACTCCATTCCATTCCATTCCATCCCAATCCCTATCCCTATCTCTATTATTCCTATTCCTATTCCTATTCTATTCAATCAAGATCAAGGGAGGTGCTAATACCACTCTATAAAGCCTTAGTAAGACCACACCTAGAGTACTGCATCCAGTTTTGGTCACCACACTATAAAAAGATGTTGAGACTCTAGAAAAAGAGCAACCAGGATGATTAGGGAACTGGAGGCTAAAACATATGAAGAACGGTTACAGGAACTGGGCCTGGCTAGTTTAGTGAAGAGAAGGACCAGGGGAGACAGGATAGCAGTCTTCCAATATTTGAGGGGCTGCCACAGAGAGAAAGGGGTCAAGCTATTTTCCAAAGCACCCGAAGACCAGAAAAGAAATAATGGAGGGAAACTGAACAAGGAGAGATTTAACCTGGAAATAAGGAGAAATTTTCTGACAGTGAGAACAATCAACCAATGGAACAGCTTTTGCCTTCAGAAGTTGTGGGAGCTTCATCACTGGAGGCTTTCAAGAAGAGGTTGGACTGCCATCTGTCTGAAATGGGGTAGGGTCTCTTGCTTGGGTGTGGGGGTTGGACTGGATGACCTGTAAGTTTCCTTCCAACACTGTTATTCTAAATACTTCTAACTCCCCAAATCCAGATAGTCCTCGACATACAATCATTCGTTTAGTGACCATTCGAAGTTACAACAGCATTGAAAAAAGTGACTTGTACTACTTCCATGTCAGTGCTTCTGTGATGAAAGGATCTGTTGGTGACATCATCATTGCCCAGGGAACGTCTAGTCAGGGGCTCCTTTTGTGCCCCATGGTGGCCATTTTTCATACTTACGACCGCTGCAGCATTCCCAGGGTCACGTGATCTAAATTGGGATGCTTGGCAATCGGTTCATATTAATGATGGTTTGCAGGGTCCCGGGGTCACGTGATCCCCTTTGGCGACCTTCTCACAAGCCAAGTCAATGGGGAAGCCAGATTCACTTAATGTCCGTGTTACTAACTTAACAACGGCAGTGATTCACGGCAAGAAAGCTGGTAAAATGGGTGTTCTGACCCAAACCCTTGTCCAATTAAAACAAACACGAACCAAAGGGAACAGAAACCTTTTAATGATTCTTACGAATCCTCGGTTAAAAGGCTGCTGCAAACTAATAAACTTTGATAAGCACGAGCCTTGCCAAAACTGTGCCAGGCTGCCAAAAATAACAGGTAAGGTTACCGAGAAATATTTTACAACACAAGAGTCTTCAAATACCAACTTAAGATACTGCAGTGTCCACGAGGCTCGAGTTTCAAAACGTCTTTGCTTCCTGCAAAGAACGTCCAATTCACAGCTGGCTTTTATCCTCTTGAGGGAGGGGCCATTACCTTGCAGCCTTACTCCTGAGTCGCCCATGCTGCTGCAGCTGCTCTTTCCTGAGAGCAACCTTGTGTGCATGCGCACTTGGCACAGGCTCCTCGGGAACCTCCTCATCGCTGCTGACAGCCCCCACAATCTCTGAAGGCAGCAGTCTACTCCCTAATGGTCCTGGCCCCTCACCTGAGTCCTCGCTCTCCTCAGCCGTCCGCACCTGCTGCCGGCTAACCACAACAATGGGGTTCACAAAATTCACCCTAACAACTTTCTCTCTTAGCAATGGAAATTTTCAGTGGAAAGGCTGGTTGGGGAATATTGGGAGTTGAAGTCCACACCTCTTAAAAGTTGGCAAGTTTGAATAACACTGCTGCAAATGATCAAGGAAACCACCATGTGGTTTCATCTACAAGGATCCAGGCTACTAACCTCAGTTAATACTTGGTCCAGAAGTATCTTGGCCTCTTGGGAGACATTCCAGAGGTCCTTTTCTTCCACCATGATGGAATCCAGAAAGCCCTTCTCCAAGACCACGTCAAAGCTTCCGTCCATGAAAGTCAAGAACCGGGCATCCATTACCGCCCAATGCAAGCCCGAGCAATGCGCGTAACGGTCTCGCATGCTTGCGATGCACACAGCGGAATAATCTATGTTGGTGATGTCTGTGTATCCAAGCTGGAAAAGATCATAACTCAGAGCACTGTTCCCACAACCTGCAGAAGACACATTGGTGAGTTGGTTATTCTCAAGGATTTTCCAGCGGTCAATCGCTCAGGGATGCAAGCTGGGAGCATCAGCCACTCCAGCTCTTTAAACTTTTGTCACAGCTAAATATTTGACATCTATAAAGACAGATATTTAATGGAATAATAGAGTGAGAGAGGGAGGGAAAGAGAGGAGAGGGAGAGAGAGAGGAGAGGGAGAGGAGAGAGAGGGAGAGGGAGAGAGAGAAAGAGAGAGAGAGAGAGAGAGAGAGGGGGAGAGGGGAGGAGAGGAGAGGAGAGGAAAGACTTTTGGCTTCATACAAGGAAAGCAGCAGAAGTCTTTTTTTCTCTCCTCCAAACTCTGCCAGAAATGAGTCTTTGTGAGACTTGTCGTGATGGCGCAGCCTCTTGGAGCAGGATGCCTTGCAGGGTCCCAAAGACTCATTTCTGGCAGAGTTTGGGGGAGAGAAAGAAAGACTTTTGCTGCTTTCCTTGCGTGCAGCCAAAAGCAGAACAAGAAAGAAGCAGAAAGAAGCAGCCTGTTGGCCAGGCCAGGTGCGTCGGGCGAGTGGGGCAAGTCTCCCCTCTGCATCCTTTCCCCCCTCCCCTCACTACCTCGTGTTGTTTGCAATGCAAGCGATGCAAGCCTTGTGTTCCTGAGGGCCATGTGGGCGGTGCAGCCTTGAGTTTCCGTGCATCCTGGATTCATTGCTTTGGGGGTGACACTTCTCTACAGACCACCAACATTTTCTCGTGGACCACCAGTGGTCTCCGGCACACTGGTTGGCGACCACTGTTCTAGTCAACTCCCCTGCTCAAGCAAGAGACCCTATATACCATTTCAGACAATCCAATCTCCTCTTAAAAACCTCCAGTGATGAAGCTCCCATGATGTCTGAAGGCAAAGCTATTACACTGGTTAATTGTCCTCACTGTTATGAAATTTCGCCCTAGTTCCAGGTTGCTTCTCCTCTTGATTAATTTCCATCCACTGCTTCTTGCCTTTAAGAGTTTTGGGGAATAGGTTGACTCCCTCTTCTTTGTGGCAACCCCTCAAGTATCATGTCATCCCTAGTTCTTGTTTTCATTTAACTAGACATCTCCAATTCCTGCAACTGTTCTTTATATGTTTTAGCCTCCAGCTCTTTAATCATCTTTGTTGCTCTTCTCTGCACTTTTTCTAGAGTCTCAACATCTTTTTTATAGCGTGGTGACTGGATCAAGCGTACGGGATTGCAAAAGAATCACACTAAAAAATTAGACAAGTAACACTATTCCAGATGTCAAGGAATGGTTGCCAGAAATCTGGGGTCTATGTTTTGGAAAAGACAATATTTTCTACTGATATTTTCAAAGGATGCAGCAGTATGTGTTACTCTGGAGGAGATCTGGCCATCTTTTATGGTAACATTTTGTACATATTATAGTAATGTATTATTAGGAAACCAGCAACTATTAGTAAGTTACAAAATATAATGTAGATTCCCTCCCCCCACTTTTTTTCCCCTTGTTTTTCTTTCTTTCGTATTTTTAGTTTGTTTGAGGTTTCTCTTTTCTAATTTTTTTGGAGAAAAAATAGGCTTAAAGGTTTTGTTAATTGTATAACATTTTTAGACAGGCAAGACAGACCGAAAGATATTTTAAAATTCAGGCATTTGCTCATGCCAGTACAATACTCTCATTAGTTTAACTACAAAAAAATGCCGCTAAAACACAGCTTCTGGGTTAAAAAAAAAACACTAAGTAAAAAGCTTTTGTACACAAGAGACTGAAATGCTCACCACCCTCTGAAATATTTGTATTTTAATTTGCACCCTAGTCTTCTGTAACATCAAGCTGTGCAAGAATTTGAATTTCAAAAATTAAACTAAGAGTGTTAAAGCTCACATTTTATTTCCATTCTGTTTCAGAACTAACCCAGAGCTGCGTAAGCAGAACACCTAGGATCTTTAAAAATAAAATAAAAACCTTTACCAGATTGTTATTTTTAATGTGACAGAAGCTTGAGAGGAACAGTATTAATTAAATGTAAGTTTCCTTTAAATGTAAAGGGACTGATATAAAATTTAGCTTTGGTTTCACACGTTATAGTGATGGCGAAACTTTTCGTTGTGGTGTGCCGAAAGCACGCACGTGCCGGCACCCACAATGCAGTGCCCCCCGACTCCCCTGCGCATGCATGCGCAACACCCCTGCCCCGTCCCCTTTCCTGAACTGCACATGTGTGTGCCTCCAAGCTGGTTTTTTGGCCCGTTTGAGGCCGTTTTCACCCTCCCGGAGGCTCGAGAGAAGCCTCCGCAGCCTCGGGAGGCCGAAAAACGGGCCTTCCGGAAATACCGGAAGTGCCCGTTTTCAGCCTCCAGGGGGCTTCTGGAGCCCAGGGGAGGCTGTTTTTGCCCTCCCAGAGGCTCAAGGGAAGCCTCTGGAGCCTCGAAAGGCTGAAAACTGGCGTGTTTCGGCACTTTCGGTATTTCCAGAAGGCCTGTTTTTCGGCCTCCCAAGGCTACAGAGGTTTCCCTCGAGCCTCCAGGAGGGTGAAAACAGACTCAAGTCAGCCAAAAATTAGTAAATTTGGCTGGGGCTCATGTGCCCGCACAAATGGCTCAGCGTGCCACTGGTGGCACGCTTGCCACAGGTTTGCCATCACGGTTATAGGTAATCTGCAACCAATCTGTTAGTGACCATTTGAAGTTATGATGGACCGCCCCCCCCCCAAAAAAAAGTACAGGCAGCCCTCAACTTACAACAATTCATTTGTTGACCATTTGAAGTGACAACAGCATTGAAGAAAGTGGCCGTTTTTCACACTTACGACCATTGCAGCATCGCCATGGTCGTGGGATCAAAGTTTGGCACGTATGTTCCTCTTGGCTTCTAGGTGCTAAGAAAGGATTTTTCAAAATGACCATCGGAGCATTAGTATTTCATATTATATTATTATTAACACGCTCTGATGCTAAGGAGTTCTACTCCCCCTCCCAACCTCAAAAGAGATCTGTTCCAAATGCAAAACACCAGCAGAGGAGTTTCAGTTTTAGTTTGACAGCACCAAGCAGCTTTAGTACAGAACAGTTGAGCTAAGCCACGCCCAGGCTCCTTGCTGTCTCCCTCTTGCTCACGCAGCAAATACTGTCTCAGTTTCCAAAGAGCCCTCAATTTTCTCACACACCGACAAGACGCTAGCCAGATGAATACCAATGGATGCTGGTAGGCAGAGGTAGAATTCCCCCCCTCCCCCTTAGTTCCCTCCCCAAAAACTAAGCTCGACCACATAGCTTCCTAGCGAAGCACGGGTATGGAGCTAGTATGCAATAATTCTCTGAGGAATCTACCTGCCTTGGGAGTTTTGCTTGCTATGGGTCTATTACTTGGAACCCTGATACCCTGAACTAGGATTATTCTTTCTGGAACCCAGAAATGCCTCTGAGCATGTGCAGAGTGCAAGCATCAAATGCAGAGTGTCTTTCCTGAGAGTCTAGGAACAGAAGATTTCTCCCTCTTCCTCCTGGTTAAGCCAGGAGCTAATAGGCATTTCTGCTTCTGCCGAATTTCTGCAGAACCCACCACCCTTGCTCTCTTGCCCAATTCCAGATGTGGCCAGTTTTAAACGAATGTGCTCCTTAACATTTCTCTGAGAAGGTTTTATCCAAAGAAACGCGAGTGGCAGGACAGAGGAAAACCGAGGAGAAGAGAGAGAACGGGGCAGAGTGGGTGCTGCAGATCACAATTAACCTAATTAGTGAGGAAACAGCGGTTAATGAGTGGGTTGCAATAGGCACTTTAATTACTTTTGCAGTGAGCTTGGAAATTCATACGTCTGGCACCTTCTTGGAGGGGAGAGAGACACAGAGGCCTGGCATCTAAAGAACAAGACACCTGAATCAACTTGATTCCCTGGATTCCTGATCCAAGGGATCCCCCCCTGCTCACCTCCTCAAAGCTAATATGCAACCCCCACTCCCAAAAAAATAATAATATGCAAAAGAGAGCCGTGGTGTATACGGATTTGGAGCTGAATTCTCTTGCTTTCTGCTTTGTAACTTTCTGGTGCTCATGAGCAGCTGGCCGATGTGGCAAACGTGTGGCTACCAAAGGACACATCAAACTGGGGAATTCCTATTACACGCCCCCCCCCCCCCCCTGCAAACCAAGGAGAGATTAAAAGAGAAAAAAAAAGAGGCTTAATGCACTGGGCAAAGCAGGAACTGGCCAGGAGCCATCGGCCTGTGAAATACTCAGAAGCTGCAGCTTTTAGTATAATCCCCGCCACAAATTCCCTCAATTTCTGGAAGACTAGAAATGATCAGAATATTTCTCTTCTGCTTTGCAAACCAAGGTTCTTCTCCATGCTGATTCCGTGTTCTGGAGCAGTGGTTACCGACTGATGGGCTGTGGACCACTGGCAGTCCACGAGAAAATTTTGGTGGTGGTTGGCAGAAAAAAATATTTGCATTTTTTTTTTATATTGCACAAAATCAGGGGTCTTCAAACGACGGCCCCTGGGCCAGAAATGTGCAATGAACGTTTATGTTGCTGCAGAAAGCCTCCCCCTTCGTGGTCTTTTTGTGTGGGTCGGAGTGGGGCAGAAAGTCCAACTTGGGGTTTGCTTCAGCCTCCTGGGGTGGGGCTTTGGGTGAAGGCCGGAGGGAAGTGCCGCTGGTGGCGAAGAGCTGAAGGGCCTCATTCCGGTGGGACTGCATCGTGGCCTGGAACTGGCTGACGATCTCAGCCCACTGAGCCTCCAGGTGCCGGTACCTGCCCTTGCACACTCGCATTGTCTTCCTGTCGTGGTTCGCACGGGCGACTCAGGAGTAAGACTGCAAGGTAACGGCCCCTCCCTTAAGAGATAAAAGCCAGCTGAGAAACTGGAGTTCTTTGCAGGAAGCAAAGAATTTTTTTTTGCACTCAAGCCTCGTGGACGTTCATACTCTCTTAGTTTGTATTTGGAGACGGCTTTGTGTTTGAACTATTTCTTGGCAACTTCATCTAGTGTTCTTGGCAGCCTTGCACAACCTTGGCCAGGCTCGTTCTTATCAGAGGCAATTAGTTTGAAACAGCCTTTTAACTGGGAAGGAACAGAATTTGTAAAGAATCATTAAAAGGTTTTGCTGTTGCCTCTGTTTTGTGTTTGTTTCTTTGGAACAAGGTTTGGGTCAGAACACTTCCCTCAGAGTTCCTGGCTCAGGAATTCTGGGAATTGAAGTCCACAGGTTGGTAAAAGGGGCCAGAGTTGCCCATCTGTGCACTAGCCCGAACGGGCTCTCTTCTCTGTAGTTAAGAAATTGGTCTAACGGGCAACCGAGAATTTTTTATTCTCCCGTCTGAAACCAAAACAGATCTGATCTTGCTTAGCTTCCAAAAGCACTCCAGGTTGGAGATGTAAAATCAGCATATGTGAGTGTTTTGTGGAGGCAGGCATAAAAATATCTTAATTATAATGCCACTGGCAAGGGGGGGTGGGGAATCTCTGAGCCATCACTGACAACCTCTCTGTATATATATATATATATATATTAAAAAAACGCTTCAGGATAGGATGTCTTTTAAGCTACCCACTTGATGCAAGAACAAAAGAAACATAAATTGTCCTTGTGCAAGCAATATTGTCTGATCTGGCCACCACCAAATAGGACCATTTCCAACGCTTGTATCTGGATCGGGCTCAAAACAAGTCGTGGTGGATGTTCAACTGATGGTATTCAAATGGAGCAGAGGTGGGATTCAGCCGGTTCTGACCAGTTCTGGAGAACTGGTAGCGGAAATTTTGAGTAGACTGGAGAACCGGCAAATACCACCTCTGACTGGCCCCGCCCCCATCTATTCTCTGCCTCCCGAGTCCCAGCTGATCATCTGGGTCTCCTTTGGTTGCCCTGCACAGGAGAACGGAGCTGGAAAGCAGGTTAGTGGGGTGGGGAGGGAATGGGATTTTGCAGTAACCTTCCCCCAGGAGTGGGGAGGGAATGGAGATTTTGCAGTATCCCTGCCATGTCCACCAAGCCATGCCCACCAAGCCATGGCACACACATCAAGCCACACCCACAGAACCAGTAGTAAAAAATTTTTGAATCCCACCACTGAAACGGAGCAAGTTATCATGCACATATAGAATTTGATGGTATACAGGTAGTCCTTGACTTATGACCACAACTGAGCCCAACATTTCTGTGGCTAAGCTAGACAGTCGTTCCGTTTTACCTGTTTTACGACTTTTCTTGCCACCGCTGTTAAGTGAATCGCTGGGGTTCTTAAGTTAGTAACACAGTTGTTAAATGAATCGGGCTTCCCTACTGACATCGCTAGTCCGAAGGTCGCAAAAGGGGAATCAGACAACCCCAGGATGCTGCAACCGTCACAAATACGAGTCAATCGACAAAAACGTCCAAATTTTTGACCATGGGGATTCGGCAAACAGTCGTAAGTGTGAAAAAATGGTCCCAAGTCGCTTTTTTTTGAAGGTGCCATTGTAACTTTGAACGGTCACTAAATGAACTGTTGTAAGTCGAGGACTATCACGCCAGAGCTGACTTCTTATCGTTCCTTGCTCTGAGCAGATTAACCTTCAAATTCTCAACTTCCACAGGTGATGCGTAAATGGGAGACTAGATCCCTTGCTACCTCTCTCAACCCACCTGGGGAACTTTCCTGCCACTTTCTAACCTCCTCTTAATCACAGATCAGACAGACGGGCCACCTAACAGGATCAGGGAATTAGTCCGCATTGATCCCAGAGTGCCCGGACAATGAAGCCTCTCTCCCTTGATCAGATTAAGGAAGGTCCGAGCTAAAAGCTAGAGCAAAATAATCAGATTAAAGAGATAAACCACTCTAGGTCAAATCATGGCTCGGAGCTGTTCTCAGGCTGGTGGGACTTCCCAAACTATCAATGTCCTGTTTTATTTTAGTTTTTTTTTTTTTTTTTTTACACTTAGAGATCCATTAGAAGCAAGGATCCCAGGAAACAAACAACAGGATCGGAATCCTTCCTAGGAAACCAGAGACGCAACCGAGCTACTCAGGAAGCCCAATCCGCATAACGAAGGACAAGGCCTGAGGACAGGTAAGCTGGAGGAGACTGTTGTTCTGTCCTAGGCTTCCCCAAAAAGCACTAAGCAGACTCTTTGTCCCAACCAAACACCTTTTATTAAAACAAATATGAATTTCTTGCATTCACATTCAACCAACAGCCTGGCAAACAGTCTATCAAGGGTGTAATTAGGAGCACAGACCTTATCTATCTTGGAAAGCTGCCCGGTAAATATTTCCAAACGCAGTGCTGACAAGGAAGGGCTTAGCAGAGACTCTCTAGGATGCACAGACAGATCTTCACAATGATGGAACGAACCCATTGTTTCCTGCACAAGCCTCCTCAACTTTTTGGTCCTCTTTTAATCCTAACGGGAGGGGCCATTCATCATCCACCTGTGGCGTTCTTCCATGTCGACCCTGAGTTCGTAACTGTTCTTTCCTTTTGGAAGCTTTGCGTATTCGCAGGCTGGGAACCCGTTCCAGCTGCTCTTCCGCCTCACTGCTGTCCAACCCTGAAGGCAGCTGATGACTGCCAGCCTGTCCTGGCCCCATCTCTGCCTTTGACACAGATCCCTCATCTGAACCTTCCTCAGCCTTCAGGACTGGCCCGGGTTCCTCCCCAACCTCCTTGATGTCTGACTCTGCTGCCAGCTCCACCAGCCACCGGAGGGCCAAAACAGATGTTTCCTTGATAGCAGAGGTCCCCAACCCCTGGTCCGTGGCTTGTTAGGAATTGGGCCATGCAAGCAAGCGAAACTTCATCTGCGCATATGTGGGATCGAGGTAGCACAAGAAACTATGCCTCCCCCCCACCTACACGCTCCGTGAGAAAATTGTTTTCCATAAAAACTGGTCCTTGGTTTAAAAATTGGTTGGGGGCTGCTGCTTTATAAACAGTCCTTGACTTATGACAGACTGTCCATTACTATCGTAAGACCTGTCTTGAAGTAGGCCACCCACATGACCAACCCAATTCTACAGCCTTTTTGCAATGGTCACTAAGCAGCATCATGGTTATAAAGGAACCGATGCCGTTAAGCAAATGCCGGGGTTGTTAAGTGAAAACGACAGTATGGGGTGTTTTTGCTGAAAACCGCTGTCAGGGTTCTGGCGATTGCCCTAATTATATCATGAGCCTCAAGCCAAGCTTCAAAAGAATCCAAAAGATTTATTAGGAGCAACATGTCGACATTATCCCAGTTGGAGCCAACTCTGCAACACATGATTTACGATCATCTGTGATCCTGTTTCCTCTCTCCACCCTGGGTCTGTGATCCATCAAATTCTCCAACAAAGCACTTTAATGGGCTGGGTGTCATCAATCACATTCTCAAATGAAGAATTTTCCGGGCAGAAGATCTGGTAGCCTAGCTACAATCTTTGTAAGATAAGCGTGGAATGTACTTCTGGTGTTCCCCCCCCCCCGCCCCCGCTTATGGCAACTCAACATAGGAATGCTTTACGAGTTGACAACCGGATGCAAATGCTGGATTTCAGCAAACATCGTAAAAGGTGACTGCAGGATGCCGTGCACGGTTGGAAATGTGGGCTGGTTGAAGAGCAGCCAACGCGAGATGATGTGATTGTGGGGGCAGCTGTTGGAACTTCGGAACTGGGCTGCAAGTCCTCCTGGAGAGGGCTGCTGTAACTTCAAATGTTCGCTAAGCAACCGGTCGTAAATGGAGGATTACCTGTGCTTTAAATATCAAGCTTGCAATCCGCACACATTTATTTTCAATCAACACACAACAGTTTATTTTCCAAAGCGGTAGGGGGCAGGAGAAGGAACAATGGATGGGAAATAACCCAGGAGAGAATTAAATTGGAATCAAGGATAAACTTCTTAATAGTGAGGACAATTAACCAGTGGAACGGCTTGCCTTCAGACATTGTGGGTGCTTCATTGCTGGGGAATTCTGGGAGTTGAAATCCACATGCCTTGAAGTTGTCAGGGTTGAGAAATACTGATTTAAGGACTTGGGGAATCGGAAGCGGGGATCGGAAACCCGTGCGTTTCCTCTTCCTCCAGAATATTAAAATCGGTTGGGGAAATTAAGTACCATTATTCCAGTATGTGAGAGGTTGCCACAAAAAAGAAGGGGGACAATTTATTTTCCAAAGCACCAGAAAGCAAGGCAAGAAACCATGGATGGAAAGTAATTTCTGGTTACTTTCTACCGTTTCTACCATCGAGAGCATTTTGGCATACTGTGTAACGGTGTGGTATGCTGGATGCTCTGCAGTGGATAAGAAGATGCTCCAGAGAGTTATAAACACATCACAAAAAAATTCATCGGTTGCTCTCTTTCTTCTTTGGAAGAGATTGCGAAGACCAGACTCCTCTCTAGAGCACTAAAAATCTCCACAGACTGTTCTCATCCTGGACACTCATATTTCGAACTGTTACCATCAGGGAGGCGTTATAGGTGTCCTAAAATGAGGACTAATAGATTGAGAAACAGTTTCTTTTCCAGGGCAGTAATTGTCTTGAATCAAACAGGGCATTTGTGATTTAGTCCTATTATTGTTCTTGTTGTTCTTGTTCTTGTTGTAATTTTTAAATATTCTGTGGTGCGATTGTGATGTGGTGTTTGGGGCACTGTGCTGGAGTAGCTTTCACATTTCATTGTATTCGTGGAATGCAATGAGAATAAAGGTATTCTAATCAAGGAAAGAAGCAGCCTGGAATTAGGAAGAAACTTCCGAACAGTGAGGACTATTCACCAGTGGAATGGAAGTTGCCTTCAGAAGTTATGGTGGTTCCGTCACTGGAGGTCTTTAAGAAGAGATTAGACAGCCAGCTGTTTGAAATGGTATAGGGTCTCCTCCTTGAACATGGGGCTGGACTAGAAGACCTCCAAGGTCCCTTCTAGCTCAATTCTGACTGATTGATTGATTTAGCAATTTGGAGTGGAGCATTAGGGATCTGTTCCTCTGGTTGGAGACCACTTTTTAATATGACGGAAGGAGGGACCCAAACCTCTTTGAAAAGTTGGACCTCTTATCCTGCTTCTGTCCATCCCGTCGATTTCCACCTTCCCACTGAGGGAAACCACCACAAAAGGAGACGCTGCCCTGCAGAACAAACAGCCGGAGCAAACAAGCCACGCCAGACATGGGGAAAGGCAGAAACCCAGGTAGTCCTTGACGTACGACCACAATTGAGCCCAACATTTCTGTTGCTAAGCGAGACAGCTGTTAAAAGTGACTTTGGGCCCGTTTTACGACCTTTCTTGCCACAGCCGTTGAGTGAACCACTGTGGTTGTTAAGTTAGCAACCCGGTTGTGAAGTGAATCTGGCTTCCCCACTGACTGTCAGCTTTGGAAGCCATATTGAGATTTGATGCTCCCACACTGCCACAAGCCTGAGAAAGTTGGAGTGGGTGGGGATTCAACTGAGTAGCTCTAAGTAGACAAAATAAAATTCTTTTGTTAGTTCAAGGTCACTGAGTTTGGTGCAGGATGAAATAGGGATTTGACTTGAGGATGGATCGTGATTGGGTGACATGATGACGGCCCGGGGGGGATGGATTTGTAGTTTTGAATATTGCAAGGAAGCCCGAAAACTTTCAAGTTCAGGATTCCACAGATATGCCAGTTTACTATCTAAATAAAGGTACTGTGATGACCCAGGGTGTAACACAAACGTAACAACATCCAAAACGTAAATAAATGTCCTTTAATGCCTCCAACTTGGCCCCACTGTTCAATAATTCTCAGTTGGAGATAAAACATACTCAAAAATAGTCTTCAAAAGAAAGCAATACAGTCTGAACTTAATGAGCAGATAGAGGTGAAATAAAAAACCAAACAAACTACAATGACGAAATTTCCACAACAGAACAGGATAAGTAATCACCAAATTCAAGGAGATAACACGGCACAGTCTGTTGGAAGGATGCCAACCAAGATAACTTCAGCCCAAAATAACACACGCTTTGCTTCTGGCAACACTGTGTTGTAATTTGTCTCTCTTATATACTCGTCTCCCCAGCTGCAACCAATGAGGAGGATCATGGCCGCTTCCTCTCTCGTAAGCCAAGTTGTTGCCTTCTCCATTCCTCCTTGCGTGTCCTAGGATGCAGAGGAGATGGTCCTGGTTCTTCCTCTGAGTACCCGGCTGGCCTCTGCCCTTCCCCAGCCACACCTTCACTCCCTGTCAGCTGTTCCTCCTCTCCCTCAGAGTCCAACTCTACCAAGGGGATCACAGGTATCTTTGAGATATGTCTGTCTCGGAGTTATTGATTGGAATGGAGGCTGACATTGACTTTGCTTCTCAGAAGGTTACAAAAGTGGATCATGTGACTCCGGGACATGGCAACCCATCATAAATACGAGTCAGTAGCCAAGCATCCAAGTTTTGATCACGTGACCATGGGGAAGGCGCAATGGTTGCAAGTGTGAATAATGTAAGTCGTGTCAGCCTTGGAAGCCATATTTTACTTGGAAGCTTCGAGGCTGCCACATTTAGTGCCCGGGAATTTGGGAAGGGGGATTTCTTAGCGAGTAGAAGATTAGACTCAACAACATTTTTTCTTAGAAGTCAAGGACAAGTTTCCCTGTACCTGGAGAGGAGTGAGTAGAAGAATGTCTCCAGTTGGGACGAAGACATGATTGGGCCATGTGATGGACTGATGGATGCAGAGGGATCGATCTTTGAATTTCTTTTGGGAAGGGAAAACCTGGAACTTTCAGATTTGGGTTCCCAGATGGGCCAGTATGACAACTCTAATGAACTATAACTTTGAGGAAATGCCTGTCTCAGAGTTTATTGAGTTGGAGTTGGTTAGTTGGAATGCTGACAATTGTTTTTTTTTTCAGTGCCTTTGTAACTTTGAACTGTCACTAAATGAACTGTTGTAAATCGAGAACTACTTGTTATGAGGGGCACTTAAATGCACCAAGGAGAGAAGGAAAAGTATGACAGCTGTTTGAATGCCAAGGTGACTACTGTGGGTACTGTCAAGTTGGGTGACATCTGTGGAAATCTGCTCTGCGGTGCTTGGGCTGACAACGGTTTCTTGGAAACACTGGGAACTATGTAGAAACTTGTGACTGCCCTTCCTCTAAAAAACAGGTATGAAGTCTTCATGGAAAAGCCTGTGCAAATGCAGAACACTCCGGGCTGCAAAAGTGGGACCCCAGGATAAAATCATACCTGTTATCTCTTCTGCATTTCAAAAATTAAATACTGCATATTTATTTACTGTGTTTCCCCAAAAATAAGACCCTGTCTTATCTATATTTTTTTGCCACCAAAAAAGGCACCAGGTCTTATTTTCGGGGGAGGCCATCCACTGACTAACCTCAGTTGTGAGCGTTGCCCCTGGACTCCTTTTCACTATCAGGGGCCTTCAGGAACTTCTTCTGAAGCTGGCAAGGCTTTCCTGAAGGCCTCTGCAGCCGACAACAGAGCTCTGGATGGATCTGGGAGTTTTGTTATCAGCTACAGAGGCCTTCAGGAAAACCTTGCCAGCTTTGCCGGCTGCAGAAGAATTGGGCTGGCAAGGCAGGTGTCGGGATGTGCAAGGTGGCTACAACTGTCCAAAGGTAAGTAGTAGGGCAGCTCCACACCCCCATCCTAGCTTAATTTTTACCCATGCAACCTGGCGTGGGCGGGATCTTAATTAGGGCTTATATTTGGGGGGTAGGGCTTATATTGGGCACACGTGTAAAAATCAAGCTAGGACTTACTTTCAGGATAGGTCGCATTTTCAGGGAAACAGGGTAATTAATTTCCAAGTATTAAATATTGTGTTATTTTACGGAGGAGGAAGGGACAAGGAGCCTGAATTTTCACAATATTATTTTTAAGGGAATACGATCTTACAGGAACAGTGCCTGAAATTCTGGATTAAGCCTCTGAGTCAGAGTATATATTTTAATAAAAAAATTAACGGACATACCATTTGCTGGTAAATACTAAAATAGGTGTATTTTTATTAGTGAGACCCAGGCCGAGCTGATGCAAATATTTAAGGCTTGTGAATTAGCAATCTGCATATCATTTTTATGGCAGATGTCAACGCGCCCTTGGCGAACAAATTATTCTTACTCCACAATACACTTTGGAAAAGCTGTGGGTGAAGAAATCTGAGCCAGATTTTAAAATAATCCTGACACATGAGCTCAAATCATGTGTACAGCGAACAACAAGCAAAGCAAAACACCACACCAGGCAGTGTGTGTGTGTGTGTGGTTTGCGATTCTTCTCTGGTTTTTGAGCATCATTTTCTCAATTGCAACAATCACAAAGAGGTGAGTCCACATGTCCATTTTGATTTTTCAATTCCTCTCTCCAAAGAACAAGCGCTTGCTGTGTTGTTTTTTTTAAAACCTTTGCTTTATGCCCAAACCAAACTGTAGCCTTAGCGTGATATACCATGGTTTTAGGAAGTTTAACGGTATTATAAATAGAAATCAAGTTCTAGTCCTCATGTTGTTATAGGAACGTAGACATTAAAGCAGAAATCCAAATACGTTTTTCCCCCTTCTATTAATTTAAAAAAGTAAGTTCAAGAGCCAGACAGACTAATTCTTCCATATGTGTAAGAGTGTTTTTATTGTATCTATGATGAGAACAGATTACCTAAAATCCAATTTAGCTAAAAAAAAAAAAATGGAAGGAATGAGTAGAACAGATGCTACCATGAGTTTCTGGAATAAAGGGCAGAAATAAACCCCACACATACTGTCAAAATAACTAGAGAAAGAGTCTAGATCAAATTTGACAACCTTAAAGAGGTGTGAACTTCAACTCCCAGAATTTTCTAGCCAGCTGGGTAGAGAATTCTAGGAGTTGAAGTCCATACTTTTTCAAGTTGCCAAGGTTGAAAACCGTTGACTTCGGCAGTGAGAGAAAGGTACAGGTGCTTTCACAAAATGGCAACTATGGTGGGTTTGGCCAATCGCAAGATACTCCAAAGGCTAAACATGGCTGCTCCCCAACCTTTCTAATTCCTCAGGATGCTCCTAACACTAACTTGGCCTTTTTAATCTGGGAAAGTGGCCACACTTCCAAGCCAAGTGCTGATGGTTAAGGCACCAGGCTAGGAACTAGAAGACGGTGAGTTCCAGTCCCGCCAAGGCATGAAAACAGGTTGGTAACTTTGGGTCAATCACCAGGAGTTGGTGAATTCTAGCCCTGTCTTAGGCATGAAAGCCAGCTGGGTGACTTTGGGGCAACCACCAGAAGACTGTGAGTTCTAGTCCTGTCTTAGGCATGAAAGCCGGCTGGGAGACTTTGGGCCAATCACCAGGAGTTGGTGAATTCTAGTCGTGTCTTAGACATGAAAGTAAGCTGGGTGACTAGGCAAGTCACTCTCTCTCGGCTCAACCCACCTCACAGGGTGGTGGTTTTGGGGCAAGTAGGAGGAGGAAGAAGTATTAGATATGTTCTCTGCCTTGAATTATTTATAAAACTAATAAAGGCAGATGTAAGTAAGTAAGTGCCAGTTCCTGGCCTTCATTATTTTCTAAGAATGGTTCTAAGATGTACATAGGACAGAGGAATTGTTAGAAATAGTTAATGCCCGAGGCTCTGACATGCTTTCCAGCCTATTTAGCCTTTTTTTAAAAAAAGACTCACAGAATAAAATGAAGTGGGGTAGAATCTGATTGCTCCTGGGCGCCATGTTGGGGATTTAAAAGTAAGTGCATCTATTCTGGGAATGCCATACTGCCTCCAAGTGGTCACAAAGAGGAGGTGAATATTCCTCCTTTTACCAGAAATTTTGCCATCCTGAAAGTTGTAGAATATTAAAGAAACGGAGATTCAGCAAGCTAATCTATTTGCTTGTCCACTGTTGATTGAATAAACCACAATTCAATAGAATTTGTATGCGATCTTAGATCATAAACCATTACTGATGAATCACAACGGATAGTTCTGCACCGAACAAGCCACGTTATGAGGTTAGCAGCACGAACGCTGCCTAAGGCTCAAATATAAATGAACTCAACAAGGACATTTCTTTCCTTGTTCACTTTAGTTTCCGGATTTTGCAGAATTTGGAACCGTTGCTAGACCATGAAGCAATCAGATTATACGCTGCTCGTTTAAGGAATCTGGCAACAGCCAAATTTATCTAAAACAATCAAAGCTACTGATCAAAGATTTCACCTGGAAATTGCCAGATTGCTACACAGAAGAAATCACTGATCATATTGTATGGGTAAAGATATGGTTAGTCCTTGAATTACATCTGTAAGGGCACCTGCCAATTACGGTCATACGTTGCGACAGTTGTAAGATAGGTCATCCTGTGAGCCTTTACAACTTTCTTTTGCAATGGTTGTTAAGTGAGCCCATTGTTCACTGTGGTGCAGGCTTCCAAAAAACCCAAAACTAAATACCAATTTTTGGCAAAAAAATATCATAAAACACAGATAATTAGGAAATGTGGTCATGTTACCACATGGAACCCCCCTAGCTGTTGGAATTTCAGAATTGGGATTATAAGTACTTTTTTGAGGGAGGGGGAGCTAGGGTTATTTTGAATGGTTGCTATGCAACCATTTGTAAGTCAAGAACTACCTGTAAGGCAGGGGTCCCCAACCACCGGTCCGCAGACCGGTACCGGTCCACGGAACAACCCCTACCGGGCCGCGGCTTGCTGGGCGCCATCTTTTTTTCATGAAAAAGTGCTTCAGGTGAGCTTTTCCGGGTAGAAAGCTCACCGGAAGCACTTTTTCATCAAAAAAAGATGGCGGCGCCCAGCTGATGCCGGTACCGGGCCGCGGCGCCCAGCTGATGCCGGTATCAGGCCGCGGCGTCAAAAAGGTATGTATCTTTTGTGGCTCAGTTCTTTTAAAAGGCACCCAGTCCGAACAATATTTCTAATTTATTTATCTATCTATATCTATCTCTGTCTGTATCTATCTATCCATCTATCTATCTCTATCTATCTATCAAATAATAATTTCATTAGTCATTTGAGCCTCTGTTGAGCTTCACAAGCACTTTGTGAGGTATTAGAGTAATTTCCCTCTGAGGAACAGCAATCAAATGGCAAATTTGATCAATTCCATCCATCATTCTGTGACTGATTCACAGATGACACTAAATCAGGGTTGAAAAACAAATCAAAACTGATTTTTTTCCCCGATAGGTTGCAATAGCCTGGTTTGCATATTGTGGTAAAAGATCACGGAGGAGTTTATGCTCAGCCGAAATGAAGGCACATCGGGGCAGGTTTTTCCTGACTTGCTGTATTTCTTTTAAATCCTTAAACAAAGTTTAAGGCCAGGGTTCAAATCCACCATTTTTAGGATGTTCTCCAAGAACCTCTTTCAACCCAGAGGATATTGAGTACGAGGGATCGATCGGAAGCCTCCGTGCTCAACCCTTTGGAAAAAGGGCAAAGAAGAACAACTAAGATGATTAAAGGTCTGGAGACTAAAACATATGAAGAGCGGTTGCAGGATTTGGGTTTGCCTAGTCTGGAGAAAAGGACATGACAGCAGTATTCCAACATTTCAGAGGTTGCCACAAAGAGGAGGGCATCAACTTATTTTCCAAAGCACCAGAAGGCAGGACAAGAAACAATGGATGGAAAATAATCCAGGAGAGAAGCAATTTGGAATTCAGGAGAAACTTCCTAACAGTGAGGACAATTAACCAGTGGAACAGCCTGCCTTCAGATGTTGTGGGTGTATCTTCCCTGGAGGTTTTTAAGAAGAGACTGGACAGCCACTTATCTGAAATGGTACAGGATCTCCTGCTTGATCAGGGGGCTGGACTAGAAGACCTCAAAGGTCCCTTCCAGCTCTATTCTGATTGAACCAAAGGGGCTACCTGTTAGGATGGGAGTGCCATGGAGCTCTGATTATAGGTAGGCCTTGACTTAAAGCCACTCATTTAGTGACCACTGAAGTTACAATGGCACTTATGACCGGTCCTTGCACTTATGTCCTTCACACCTAGAGGCCACACCTAGAGTACTGTATCCAGTTTTGGTCACCACATTATAAAAAAGATGTTGAGGCTCTAGAAAATGTACAGAGAAGAGCAACCAGGAGGATTAAGGGACTGGAGGCTAAAACCAATGAAGAACAGTTGCAGGAACTGGGCATGGCTAGTCTAGTGAAGAGAAGGACCAGGGGAGACATGAGAGCTGTCTTCCAATATTTGAGGGGCTGCCACAGAGAGGAAGGGGGTCAAGCTATTTTCCAAAGGGTCTGTAGGCCAGACAAGGAATAATGGATGGAAACTGAACAAGGAGAGATTTAACCTGGAAATAAGGAAAAAAACTTTCTGACAGGGAGAACAATCAACCCATGGAACAGAAGTTGCCCTCAGAAGTTGTGGGAGTGCCATCACTTGAGACTTTCAAGAAGAGACTGGACTGCCATTTGTCAGAAATGGTGTAGGGTCTCCCGCTTGGGTGGGGGGTTGGACTAGATGACCTACAAGGTCCCTTCCAACTCTGATTATCTGTATCTGTATCTATCTGTACATCATCCCGGTGGTCCCTTGATCAAAATTGAGGTGCATGGCCACCGGTATTTATAATGATTTCAGCAGCATCCCAGAGTCATGTGATCAGCATCTGGGACCTTCCCAGCCAGTTATGACCAATTGATTGATGGGGAGCCAGATTCACTTAAGAACTGCATGATTCACTTAACAGCTGCAGTGAATTGCTTAACTACCATTGCAAAAAAAAAAAACCTTAAAACTGGGCACACTGAAATTCTTGTTCCAAGCGTGGCCGTAAGTTGAAGACTCCCTCTAGTTTTCCAAGGCAGTATTATGATCGACAGTTTTTGACGATCAGCCCCTCCATAAATTGGTCTAATCTACTGTTTCCCGAAGTGTAGTGCAGGGATTGTCAAATCAAAGTTATTTGCCAGCCTGTACTGAAAGATAATATTAAAATCCCATCAACATCAATTCTTTTATTGGCCAAGTGTGATTGGACACACAAGGAATTTGTCTTTGGTGCATATGCTCTCAGTGTACATAAAAAGAAAAGATACATTTGTCAAGAATCATCAGGTACAACACTTAATGATAGTCATAGGATACAAATAAGCGATCAAGTCATACTAGGAAACAGTCAATATAAATCGTAAGGATACAAAGTTTACAGTCATACTGTAAAACAATTGTGAGGCCCACTAATGGCAAGAAATGTGTTAATTTTTTTTAATATGGTAAATATGGATAGATATAATAAATGCAAACAAGAGCTCTTTTGGAGACCTCCATAGTTTTTATAAGTGGGAAGAGGTTCCGAGAGAAAAACATTTCAGAAACACTCATTTAGTTGATTGTTTTAACAATGCATGACAGAAACATATTTCTTCAGCTTTTCTGAAACTTCTATCGCTCAGCTTCATTAAATAGCCTCCCAAAGAGCAGAAAAGGACAAGAAGCAATGGGTGGAAACTTAATCCACGAGACAAACAACCTGGAATTAAGGAGAAATTTCCTGACAAAACAATCAACTAGTGGAACGACTTTCCTCTGGAAGTTGTGGGTGCCTCAACACTGGAGGTTTGCAAGAAGAGATTGGACAGTATAAGGGTTTTCTGCTTGAGCAGGGGGTTGGACTAGATGACCTCCAAGGTCCTTTCCAATTCTGTTGTTCTTGTGTTGGAGCACTGATTGTCTAGATCAGTATTTCTTGAATTAGGCAACTTTGAGGCGTGGGGATTTCCCAGCCAATTTTAATATTCTGGAGGAAGAGGAAACGGACCAAGTTTCCGATCCCCAAGTCCTTAAATCAGGTATTTCTCAAGACTGGCAACTTGAGAACCTAACACCCAACATCAAAAACGTCATCAAAAAAAGCACAACGAAGAATGTTCTTTCTGCGCCAACTCAGAAAGCTCAAACTGCCCAAAGAGCTGCTAATACAATTTTACAGAGGAATTGTTGAGTCTGTCATCTGCACCTCTATAACTGTCTGGTTTGGTTCTGCAACCCAACAGGACAGACACAGACTTCAGAGGATAATTAGGACTGCAGAAAAAACAATTGTTACCAACCTGCCTTCAATCAAGGACCTGTATACTGCACGAGTCAAAAACAGAGCTGTGAAAATATCTACAGACCCCTCACATCCCGGACATAAACTGTTTCAATTCTTTCCCTCAAGACGACGCTATAGAGCACTGCACACCAGAACAATTAGACACAAGGACAGTTTTTTCCTTGAACGCCATCATTCTGCTAAACAAATAACACTGTCCAACTATTTACAAAGTCTGCTATACTATTACTATTAATCTTCTCATCACTCCTTATTACCCATCCTCTCCCACTTGTGACTGTATTACTGTAACTTTGTCACTTGTATCCTTACGATTTATATTTGACTGTTTCCTAGTATGATTTGATTGCTTATTGTACCCTATGAATATTATTAGGTGTTGTACCTTATGATTTTTTATTTATGTATTTAATTTTGTCAAGTGATTATTAGATAACAGGTATAAGTATAAACATGGTTATAAATACATGAAATGGATATGAATAAGAAAAAAGAAATAGGACAGGGACACCCCCTACAGACCTCTTAGGAAAGGGGTGAGGTCAATAGTAGACAGTCTAAGGTTAAAGTTTTTGGGGTTTGGGGAAAAAAAACCATAGAGTCGGGTAGAGTATTCCAGGCATTGACCACTCTGTTGCTGAAGTTGTATTTCCTGCAATCAAGTTTGGTGCGGTTTACCTTGAGTTTGTATCTATTGTGTGCTCTTGTGTTGTTGTGGTTGAAGCTGAAGTATTCATTGACAGGTAGGACATTGCAATATATAATTTTATGTACTATACTTAGATCGAACCGAAGGCCACATAGTTCTAGGTTTTTAATTCTAAAATTGTAATTCTAAAATTCTTGACGAATGCATCTTTTTTTTTTATGTACACTGAGAGCATTTGCACCAAAACAAATTCCTTGTGTGTCCAATCACACTTGACCAATAAAGAATTCTATTCTATTCTATATTAAGGTGGGTGGACTTCAACTCCCAGAATTCCCCAGCCAGCTTTTAAGACTGTGGAGGAAACAGGAAGCCCGCGTGTTGGTGATGCACGTGCGTGCCTTGAGCCTCCACAACACACAATTCCAACGAGGGTGGAGGCGATCGCTTACCCAGTACCAGGATCCGGTCCCCCGGCTTCAGTTCCGCCTCCAGCTGTTCGCGGAAAGACTCCAAGCCCCCGAACCACTCCGTGGGCTCGGCTCCCTCTTGCTCGTACCGGGCGTCCCAAAAGCCCCGTTCCCGATACCGGGCGTTGGAAGCCGGGCGCTGCCTCCGCGGGGCCTCCATGGGGGAAGGAGGGAGCCGAGGCGGAGGAAAGCCCGGCGACCACCGAATGGTTGAACTGCCCCCCTCTCGCCCCCCGCCTCCCGCCTATGCTTGGCAGCCCTGGGAATCTTGCTCGTCCACGTGGCCTGGCAAAACCACGTGGAGCTTCCGGTGGCTGAGCCGGGAGGGTGGATAAAAGCGCTCCCCCGCCCCCGCCCCGCCCGGAAACGCGACCCAGGAGGGTTTGGGTCTCTGCCAGCAGCTGTCCGCTTTCTTGGCCGCAGCGTTTCCTCTTTCAGGTCTGTAGTAGAGCAAGTGTCTTCAAACTCGGCAAGTTTAAGACTTGTGGACTTCAAATTCTCAGAATTCCTGAGCTAGCATGACTAGGAGGAATTCTGGGAGTTGAAGTCCACAAGTCTTAAAGCTGTCAAGTTTGAAGAGCCCTGTTGTACAAAAGATTCTCAGTCATCCAGGTCATGGTTGTCCCAAAGGTGCTTTTTCAGGAGGCAACTGGACTTTCTGGTTTCTTTTTTTCCTTTGAAGTCGTTTCGCTTCTTCTCCAAGAAGGTTCTTCAGCTCTGACAGGATAGTGGAGAATGGAAAGATTTATGGTCATGGCCAGCTGTCTGCAAGGAATATAAATCCTTCCATTCCCCACCATCCTGTCAGAGCTGAAGAAGCTTTTTGGATGAGAAGTAAAACATCTTCAAAAGAAAAAAAACCCAGAAAGTCCAGTTGCCTCCTGAAAAAAGCACCTTTGGGACAACCATCACCTGGATCAGGGGT